>OX451398.1:20878250-21042023 GCA_949629135.1 Eremobia ochroleuca
GCCGGGCATTATAATGCATCAGCATCGATCCATCACCCATATTTGCTGAATACGGCCCTGCATACTCGTTGAAAATATCTTGGGCATATCTTTCTCCAGTCAGAGTGCCATTTTCTATGGCCACTAACTCTGTGCGACCTTCTGAAGATATGCCAGCCCATAAATGTACATTACCTCCACCGTACTGGACTCTTTCTGAGAAGCAGTCTTGCAGGTATCGCTCACCAGGCCGCCTGTAGACACTTCGCCTTCCATGAAAAGTGTAAAATGAGAATCGAGACTCATCTGTGAACAAAATTCTTAACCACTTTTCTTCATCCCACTGTATGTGTTCTCGGACATATCGCAGTCTCGCTACTCGATGCTCTCTCTCGAGTTTGGGGCCACTCGCTTGTCTTCGGGGTTTCAGATTGCTTCAGCAAGTCTTCTTCTCACTGCACTGTCACTGATGTAGTCCCTTCGGGTCTGAAGAAGCTGTTGCTGGACTTAAAGTGCATTAAGGTGGCGATTTCTCAACACAGTGAAAACATTATAACGGTCTTCTTGGGCGCTAGTACACCTGGGTCTGCCATTACATAGTCTCCTCAGATGGTTTCCAGTCTCTTCACCTTCTGGACCGTTCGTAACGTCACACCCACCATTCTTGCAGTACGATGCATACTGATGCCTAGTTCCAGAAAAGTCCTAGCACATTCTTCAGGTGAAAGAGGCATGATAAATAAAATATGCTGTTGTCTAAATTAGCTTTTGTAACAAGACTCATCGATCAAGAAAAATTGAAAACAAAAATATGAATGGTAAAATTGTAATTCGAAAAGGATTATTTTTGTTTTTAAAGCTCTTTTCAGCCATTTCTTAAAAGAAGGTTCTCGACTATGAAGTTTTTATATACAAAATTAAACTCTTTTTTGGGTCCTTTTTATTTCGAAAGTATATCTTAAAAGTTATTCCAATTTTAAAAGTGTGATACTTAGTATTGCAGGCCAGTGTATTATGATACGTCACACAAGTATTCATTTATTTTTTGCTTTGAAAGGCATTAGATATTAATATTTGCATGCCAAATTATTGCGAAAAGTGATCGCAAAAGAATATTTTTTACCACTTTTTGTGGGTATTATCGTATTTAAAGCAAGTAAATGAAATTGAATTTGACATTTAGACATTTAAATAAAACCATTTAGGCACTTTTGTATTGTCAGAGCCGGTCAGTCAGAAAGTTCAAGCAAGCGCTTCATCACAGTAGCATGAATTCAAAAATGAATATGTTCGATTCCCAGGCAGGGGTCGACATGAATCAAAGAGACCAGTAGTAGGTACCTACAAAAATACTAAAGACTATTACAAACACAACACACAAACACTACTACTAAATATTTTTTAAGAAGTGATTTCAATTACTTACCAGCAGATAACCTAAGTGTCGTCGAATTTACTAGCCAGCAGACGGAGTCTTCTTCCCAGGAGAGAGCCTACAATAACTAATAGTGAACTGTAGTGGCTAGTAGCACTCTTTCCGAGGAGGAAGACTCCTTGGAGAAGATATGCTTACCGTGGCAACATTCCGACTGAACTCGTTCACAATTCAAAAGTGAATAAATGTAAATTGTTTAATTGGATTACCGTTTTTCCTTTGCAAAACTGCAAGCCTATAAGGTTTGGAGTTCCTCAAAGGAAAAATGCTACTTGTGTTCTTTTATTTTACAGCTAATCAGATTTTATTTTGATCAAGGCGCACAATAACAGATTTTTTGACAGCCAATCCAGTCTAATTGGTGCTCAAGCATCCTACATGAGTACCTACCAATTGTTTTTTTTTTTCGATTGAATAAAAGATATTTGTTATCAAAGTGTGTATTGTCTGTGTTCTTTCTTACAGAGCCTGGAAACGACTAACAACTACGTACATTATTGTATGTATGCAGAGCGCTTTATTTGAATAAATTCAAGTCCTAGTGAACATTGACATGAAAGTGAAGAGTGAGTGCATTTAAAAAATATTAAAATGAACGAAAAATAAAAGAAGAATTTAATTTTAAAAAAATTGTTAAAATGTCTGTTTCTATGAGACATACACATTAGACAGGGCTCATTAAAGCTGCAATAAGCGCAAAAAAAACAAGTTACTGATCCGTTTTTAAATTAACTATTTTTCTAGACATGGCAGCAGAGTTCAGCTGAAGACCAAATCAGCAGAAGACCGCGTCAAAAAAATAGTTTTCATGGATTTGTATGACCTAACCTAATGCATAGGTCATGCTATGTATGACCTAACCTAATGCAAGGTCATGCTATGTATGACCTAACATAATGCAAGGTCATGCTATGTATGACCTAACATAATTCAATTCAATTCAATTTCTTTAATTCAGACTAAATGTGTCCATATAGAGTTAGTAAATACATGTAAAAGAACTTAAAAGTAACTGTTAGTACACAAAGAAAACATGTAAAAGTACTTAAAAATAACTGTTATTACCTATACAAGAGGAAATTATCTAACGTGGATGTGTATCCACTGCCTCCATAGAGGACTATCTACCCTCTCAGCAATGACCCTCAGATAGCCGTTGGAACTGTCCCTCACCTTGCGTATCAGCGATGCCGCTCGCTTACGGATTATGGCATGGAAGCCATCCACTTGTGCGTCAGCAAACATCGCTGATGCGCTGCAATATCTAGGCAGTCCCATCAGCAACCTAAAAGCATTGTTGTACTGGACCCGCAGGGCGCTGACGGCCCGCTGCGTGTAACTGACCCACAGGCTACAGGATTGGCAGTAGGCCCTAAATAACGTTTTTTTTTACCTCCCTACTACACCTATAAAACCTGCGGGCCAGCATGTTACACCTAACCTAATGCATAGGGCATGCTATGTATGACCTAATCTAATGCATAGGGCATGCTATGTATGATCTAACCTAATGCATAGGGTATGCTATGTATGACCTAATCTAATGCATAGGGCATGCTATGTATGACCTAACCTAATGCATAGGGCATGCTATGTATGACCTAATCTAATGCATAGGGCATGCTATGTATGACCTAATCTAATGCATAGGGCATGCTATGTATGACCTAACCTAATGCATAGGGCATGCTATGTATGACCTAATCTAATGCATAGGGCATGCTATGTATGACCTAATCTAATGCATAGGGCATGCTATGTATGACCTAACCTAATGCATAGGGCATGCTATGCTTCATGGACAAAGTGCACAAAACATTAATGTTAAACATACAACATTAATGTCATGGATTATAAGTATCATGCAAAAGGAATTTATGCTATAATATGACAAGACTCCTACTAGTAAAATCCACTGCGCCTCCATCTCTACATAAATGAATGTGTTCGTTGTCGTTTAATATCTACCTTTATTTTTGATTTCCAGAAATGTATCCTCACGGGCTTGCAGGCCAGTACCTAAAGTACTCACAAGTGACACCACGTGAAATTCGAAATTAACCCATGTATAGTTATTTTAGTACGGACTGACACTGGTTTTAATTCGGACTGAGAGCGGGTACCTCTGTACGTCTGTACGTCTGTACGCACGCATTTGGAAAAAGACTAGAATATAAAAGCATGTTAAATACCTATTACATAGTGTCCGGATAGTCAGATTAATTTAAAAGGATTTGAACGAGTCTATTGGCCCCTTACCCGAAACTTATCCGTAACTCATAAAACATACAAACAATATGATAGAACTGACTATACCGCTAGGGTGAGGTTCACTATGGTGCTCATCCATACTTACGACATGCAAACATTTTATAAACTGCTATATTGTGAGTTGATTTGACACAAATTATGTTAACGGTGATAAATATTAGAATCAGGCTTTACTTCTTGGGAAACCATGGCATACATGAAATAAAATCTTGGATACAGTGGCTCCGCAGTAGCATATTCACATACAGAAGGTGCTATTCATATACCTAACGTGTAGTGAGCTAAACCTAAGTGGCGAGTTGGTTCACTCGTCACTGCAACCTTATATATTGCAATTTATCATTTTCAAATTATTTTATTTCACGTACCTAAACCTACATGGGCACTTATGAAACATTAGAATCTAGGTGCACGGTTCCAAGTTTCTTGTCGGATCTTCTCCGAGGAAACGTGGTCGTTTGGGGTTATTTTATAGGTATTTTCATTATAAACAGTGATAAAATAAACGGAGCACTCTAATTACTTATTTTATCACTATTAGTTCCCTTTCTAATCCATGGGCATCTACACTTTGGAAAGGGTAGCAAGTTTTAACTTTCTTACTGACTGACCGACTCCTTGGTTGCGCACAAAATGCGTCAGAACTGGGCACGTAACCCAGACCAAGTGAAGCTTTTGTGTTGAGCTGTACCTTCTACTGGTGGACACACTGTCCGTACAATTATTTTTTTATGTTTTAGCACACATGAGACAGACACGGATTTAATGCCTTGGGCACTGGCTTCCAGTCCACCTTTGTGTGATGCAGACACTAACATTGGTAGTTGCTTAATTTAATCACCTGCGCAAAGGAAGATGACTGAAAATATCAGTTTATATTTATATAATATTTGTTTTAGAGTAATATAACTAAAACACTATAAACATTTTCCGACTGCTTATTAAGTTAACCTGAGTGTGCGTGAGAATGTCACTGACGCGGACGTCACAGTGACTCGACAAAAGTTTCGAAACTTGCAGTGCTAACCTTGTGGAGCGACTGTTCTAAGATATCAGTGTCAGAATTTGTTAAAAAAACAGAAAGCGGTGCGGCGCACCGCACCGCTTTCTGTTTTTTGTTTGTTCACCGCACTGCACCGCAGTGCTGTGCGATGCGGTGCGGTAAAAATATAATTTAAAAAAATAATATATATATAAACGAAATAATATATATTCAAGTCGTTTCTTCTAATTTTATTAAGTACTAGCATCCGCCCGCAACTTCGTTTGTGTAGAATTCGGAATTCGCTCCGTTTAAACCCGTTTTCCCGTAGGAATAAAGCATTTTCCCGCGGTAAAAAGTAGCCTATGTTCATCAGGGATAATGTCGGCTTCTAATGGTAAAACAATTTTTCAAATCGATCTAGTAGTTTCGGAGCCTATTCAATACAAACAAACAATCAAATCTTTCCTCTTTATAATATTAGTGTAGAAAACAATAACAACATTCTTGTATGTTGCTGACATATTTGATCGGATAACTAATTAATTATCCGTTTCTGAAGTTCAGATAACAATAAAATGTCTATTGTCTGCTAATTGACGCGCGACGAGTTAAGAGCGACACGTTTGATCCTGGATAATAAGCGTTTAATAGAAGTCCTATAGCTTTCAGTCAATTGGAAAATGATTGACAGAACAGAGAAAGTGTTTTATGGACCAGACCAACCACGTGCTTCAGCTTTTACATTATTATTTATTCTCAGATAAATAGAAATATTATTATTTCATGTCACGCTTCACTCTTATTTTTTGTAATTTGAGGCCAGTCAATCAGTTAAGAGCTAAAAGCAAATCCTCTTATCCGTCATGAGGAGTTATCGATCATGTGAATGCCTAAGCTTTATGTCATGGGGTGTTCTCATAGCTTCTTCTTCTTCTTAGCATGTCTCTGGTAAAATGAATAGAGATGTATACGAGTATGTATTTACGTCGCGCAACCTGTTACCATGGGTTCAGTACATGCAATTCTGAACTCCGCTGCGAAGAAATTCTTCGTCGGTTAGTAAAAAAAAAATTGCTGTTACTAACACTTTGACCGCATAGGTATTGCACTTTTTATGAAACAGCAGATTTTTTTTTTTTATAACCGACATGTTTCTGCTCTAGGGGTCTACCCCTAACCAACAAACTGTAATCATGAAGTCAGCACGTGGTCCTAGAACCATGTGCTGAGTTCATGATTACAGTTTGCGCCCTTTACACCTGGAGGCTTTTATTTAATTTTGATTTATTATTTTTTGCTTGAGTACGTATAGTTTTTCAATTGTTGGTATATTGGCGTAGCTAGCCTGACATATGGCAAATAATTTAATTTAGTGCTCTGTGGCTTGTAATGTTAATTACTTTGGATACATTGTATTGTATTCAATAAAGTATTTTCTAACCGAATGGACAGCTGTGCTGCTGGGGAGTTTGTTGCGCTACTTCTTCCCAGCGAAAGCACTAGGAAGTGGTGAAGGGCGGGCGTTTTGAGGGACTGTCTTTTGTAATTTTGACGTTCGAAAAGTGCTGATTCTCAGCCTAGTTTGAATAAATTACTTTTGATTTTGATTAGATATAGCCTGAAACATAGAATTACCTAGTTCACGCACAAATCATGGGTGAACTTGACATTGATTTAAGAAAAACTGTATTAAACGTTAGTCCTTCTATTTTTGAATAAATGTTATTATTATTATTTATTCATGTTTAAAAAGCTGTCCAAGTACTAAAGTTGAAGCTTTCTTAACACACTCACGAGGTTAGCATTATAATACGTACTATCTTTTAATTTAAATATGACCATAATTTTAACTCTTTCGAAGTTTTATGAAAAGAATCCAAGTGGCCAATAGTTTTAGATCCAATCGATTTCAGTTAAAAAAATGCTATTGCTGTGAAACTTCGATTCAAAGGTCAATTGAATCAAACAAACTCTTCAGCTTTATTATTACTATAAGATATAGATATATTATTACTATAAGATATAGATAGACGATGAACAGCAAACAGAGTTGTTATATAAAAATCACCAGATATTTTCACGTCTAAACGCCTTCCGTGAAAATAATTATTTTTTAACTTGAACTGATCTTACAGTCTAAAATCAACGCAAAAACCAATCCCTTACCCTGAATCCTTCTGAAATCTGAAGTTTAAAATAATTTGAAAGAGGAAAATCCTTTTCCGTCGGTAGCAGCCCTACTGTAGTGACGTGCACGTCATAGGGCCACCGCAAATTCGCGCAACACTACTTTTTATTGAGTGTCGCGGGCGCCGGCAGGGGGGGCGCTGACAGGGGGATGGGGGTGCCTCCCCGCCGGAGGGTGCATAATTGCGCACCCATTGCACCTCTATGCAACCTATGAGCCCCACCAAACTCAGTTATAGGCATTTTGCAACGCGTATCGTTTTGTGTCGACAGCGGCGTTTTATTTTTGTCAGATTTTGAACCTGTGTGAACGAGTTGGCTTTTTACTGCACGCCTCACTCCTCGGAGTTATTAAGAGACTTTCTGAATATGCGTTGTATTCTGTGGTTTGATTTTTGAAATATGTACCTAAATGTGTGCTTATTATAGATTTATTGGTTATTCAAGGAGAAGTTTAATCATGTACGTACATCTTAAACAGAACTCCTGTTTGATATGCAGGTCAATCATGGTCTGCAAACAAAAGTAGGGGTTAATTCAGTGGCGTGCCTAGTGGTTAAACTTAGGGCAAGCCAACATACTTAAAAAAAAAAAACTAAGTACCTACCTACCGTATCGCCTGTCACAAGTTGTGCCTACCGACTGATTCGTTTTAGTTCTTACTAATATTCTTATTTCATAATTGTAAGTTTTTGCTATTAGCAATTAAAATGAAATGTTTTTTAATAGCACCATTTTTTTCTTATATTATAAATTATATACTCAAAGTATTGGTAATCCTTTACAAAATCGCAACTTTTTCATTTTCATATTATCAGTTTCGTGTAAAATATGATAAGACGTATAAGAGCCATCTATTAACATTATTGGCACAACAGAGCTCAGAGTTAGTTCATATTTCACTCGCTCGCAACAGTCGCTATAGGCAAAATATTACAATCTGGCCACTAGATGGCGTACAAGTTATTGATTGATTTCTAACTACACATTGTTTACGATGTTGATAATATTTATAATTACTCACAATGTGAACAGCCATAACTCTTCAATTTTCGTTTCTTTATCACAGACAGATGACAAACACCACACACACGCACACGGAAGGCATGGTAAAAATTACTAGACAGATTTACTTTACCTTCAGTAGCTTTGATAAAAGCCGTTTTTTGTCAATTCATTTAGAGAACATGATCCTGGCGCCTGCTTTAATTTTTACAATTAATTAAGCAGCCTTTACAAAATATAAAAATTATATATTCTAACTCAAAACGGCGTAATCAGTCGGCGTCAAAATTTGGTGAACGTTTTATTTCTACCAACAGCTGTTTTTCTATTGCAATTTTCGATAATTCGGAAAGCCGTTCTTGTTCTTGAGTACTTATTTCTTAATTAAATATGTGTGAATACTTATTTAACACGTTCCGCGAAACAACTTGTCGCAGGAATGATCACAATTAAATGAGCTAGGTATCTTTAAAAGTTCCGGAAAGGCACCCTGAAGGCAATTTTCGACTAAAATGCCTATTACGTAATTTAGATTTCTGAGAAATAGGTACTCAAAAAGTAGGTTTGGGTGAAGTAATGAGATTATTATATTCGTCTGTAAAACTTGAAAGTATTTACCTTTCCGAATAAAGATTGCACATACTTTAATCCATCACAAGGCACATTTGCAAGCGTTTCCGAATTCATTTTAATGTCAAGAAACTTTTTAATCACGTCAAAACAAAGATAATCACCGCAAAACTAATCACAACACTTCATTTCACAGAAAATGTCCAAGCAAAAAATGCACCAGTAACCGCTCGAAACGAACTTGAACTAATTTGAAATTGTATCATTCCATTCCATAGATCGAGCTTTGCACAGCGACGCGCTCATTCATACTATTTACACACACACACGCTTCGTTTTACGTTCCATTCATAAAAAATCAGAAGCCAGGCTTAAAAATCAGTACAATTTGGAAAATAAGTACATACTGATGTAATCAACAACGTGAACATTTGTATACAAATAGTGACAGGTCCAGAAGCCTCATAAGAAGCCAGCTGGTGCGAGCGAGACGGGACGATGTTTATTGTTGCGTTCTCGCAATAGCGGTATTGGAGAGGTTTGGCAACGGTGCGCGTGATGAAAACTGTGCGGGATTTAAATATTATTCTTCGAGTATGTAAACCTGGCAACCTTGCATCGAACGTATAGCAGGCGGCCGCCGGCCGGGGCGCGCAGTTTTTATTATTCTTATCAATTCTTGCGACATGATTGAGTTGGTTAATTTACAAGTTTACTTGTGTAGTTTTATTTTTTTTTAATTTTTTATTGTTAGGCTCACGTTTGACTGAAAGCCGGGCTTTTCGGCTTTAATGAAAGGAACGCCCCTGGGTTAATTAATTTTACACATTTTATTCCAATAGGTTATGCTTGTTTTACCCGAAAAATAATATGTAAGTAGCGTTACATTTTACATCCTTATCGTTACTTTGGACATAGAATTCAATAAGTCATTGACAGTTGTGATGAAAGTTATTTCTGATATTATGTTAAAATTCCAGCCCGACAGTTATAGGTTTTAATGTATTAATTCTCAACTATCCCGAGCCTCCACCCTTGAGCAGTGACAGCTACTATATAATATAATGACATATTAGTACATAGGTGTTGTGTAAACGCGTTAGAGTGCGGCGGCGGCTATGCACCGCTATGTGCTCTCCATTATACGGCATACTAATGACAGAGGGCGGTTGATTAAAAAACCTAAGTTGCGGGGCGTGGCAGCCCTACCACCACCCACCGCCCAGCCACCAGGGCTGTCACACACGGATCTTAATACAATTAGGGATATATTTTGTTTCTAGTTCAGTTCAGAATGGAGAAAGTTTTCCAAATCATCATTTTGTCTAGAAGTAATCGTGTGTTTGGAAAGTTAAAGTTTTACAAAGCAACCTTTTGAAACATTTGTTTGTCTTCTGGATTCCAGCCTTAAGCCGTGTCTCCTGCGCGTGTTTTTTAAAACATTACACAAAAACATGAAAACAAAGAGGCGTGGTGGATTTGTGTATGAAAACACGATATATTTTCCGAGCTGCATGGAAAACATTCCCCGCGCGGGTGAAGATGGGAAGGGTTTGTTTCATTTTCATCCGCCGCGCGCGCACCGCGCACATCTAGCACTTAGCATTTTGAAAGCTTCATTCCAATTGACACTGGTTTTGAGGTTATATTGTCTTGTGAATATTTGACACTAATCTAAAAATATTTTAATACGCAGGGGGTGGTTTGTGTATAAAAACAAATATCTATGTTTAAGGTTTTTAACCGACTTGAAAAATATATTCAATCTATCAATCTATCCCACCAAAAACCTTTGATGTAAATGTTGTAATGTAACTTTACGTGTCATGTAAAGTCAGTGGCCAAAACTCATATACCTAACGCTTTAACGAAAAATCTTCAAGGGCAGGGCCTTAACCATTGTAGCTACAGAAAAATGTTCTCAGGAGACTGTCCTTAACTTTTTTGAACAATTGCTAACTGCATTCACAGATTGTATAAAAATAGTACAATCAGCTAAAAAAAATTACAATTGTTATGTTCTATATGCATGGTGCCAATAGATGCTGTTTCGTGTAAGGATTAAAATGCTTTTTTAGACCTACTGAGGTTTGAGTACGAGAAAAGTCATAAATAAAAAAACGTTCCCTATAGGTGTGGCACATTTTGTAAGAAATTATCGTGCATACTGATTCAAAAAGTAGTTTGAACAGGCACTTTTAACTGACCGCACCGCATAGATGCAATCTGATAACCCTTGATTCTCCATTAACTCAGAATAAAGTGGATTGATTTTTTATTTTTTTTTATTTTAATATTACTTAATAATAAGGTATACCTAATAACAATAAGACTTTCTATTTTCATGTGACAGCATACGTTTAACAGAAGTAGGTAAATCTTAACGTTTCAGCCGTGTTTTACATATCTCCGTTACGGTTTTCTTACAATCCCAGTTGACGTTTACTACACTCTCTATCATCCGTTTGCTGCGTTAGAAAACTTTTAAGGACTAGCCACTTAATAAAGGATCTTGCTTACATTCTTCTTACGTAGATTCATTAAAAGCGAATAAAGACAGCTAGTGCTTGGTTTCTAACACATACCTACATTAATTCTTGTTTTGTGTGGACTCTGCTAGAGTTCTCTACTCTACATAGACATCTACAACCTACCGTGACAAGAACTCGTCGGATGATGTCATCAATGTTCGTGTGCCGCACTAAGCGACCCGCATTTCGGTTGCAAGACAGCCTATGGTGTCCGAGGCTGTTGACATCTTCGCCACAGTGACAGCGATGAGGAGAATAGCAAGGAGCTCCTAGTCGCAGGGAAGCAGCGAGGCGGAAAGTAAGTCGTTGAACAAGGTGCCTAAGTTCGACGAAGATAGTGCATGAAGCCAAAGACAGCAGGGGCACACGCTCCGCAGTAGCAGCAGACGAGTCAAGTAAATTGTTCTATACTACTCTCAAAGCGGCTCATCCCACCGTCTCTGAGAAGATGGATTATCGGATGCATTTGTATTCGGGCAAGCGAGTCTCCAGGTATCTATAGCCTCGGAGAAGCACGGCTGACGGCACATCAGAATTAATCAGTGTGAAGGTTAGGATTTTTAAGATTAATTTCTCAGTGCCGTGGACCGAGGATATGAAACCCGGTAAACTAATACCTACTAGAAATTTAGCGGACGCCGAGACCCCGTACGAATGGGAACAGTAGGTCGTGCCCGAGCTCGCTCGTCCGTGGCCACGTTTAAAATCGAGGTTAATGTATGCCTGATAATTGGTCCATTTTGTGTAAAAGGTGAGTGTGCTCATGTGCTAGTCGCGGAGTAAGGTATCTAATGGCCGAATGCATATTAATATGGAACAATCTTTCCCAAACGTCATTGAAATTTTGGATTTTCCCTAAATAAAAACGGGAAAGGAATTCTCAAAGATTGGAGACCCAAGGAGACGAAGAGAGCTTTTTTGAATAATTTTGATTTCTGGAGCTATTGCGTAAAATTTGGGAAGTGTCAGGAGTCTGTCAGTACTGTGTATAGTTCACATTTCGAAAGATTGAGATCAATGCCAATGGAATGAAGTTCGTTTTTAAGGATTGAAGGTTAATACAGTTCCTGCATCGCCTCCCACGGGTCCGTCGTCGAGATACCAAACGTTAACTTTGGAATTCAGCAGTTAAATAATTGGGTGAATGTCTAAACTAAAAATCACTGGCCCGAGGGGGTCACCTTGTTGATAGCCAACAGCAGATTCCAAAAGGTTGTCCTGATACAGTAATTTAGAAAGGTTTCTGTAAAATTGCCAAATGAAAATAAAGTTGTGGTATAAAGAAATATTCTAAAGGCCGCCTAATTACCTACCTACATACATAATTATAATCAAAAGTGAGAATTGCGAAACATATTTTTGTAGAACAAAATATCTACCTAATCTAGTCTATGGAAAACAACAAAAATTGAAGAAGTCTTCAGTATTAGGTACTACCATAATGTAGGAATCTATAACGTGTAAAAGAGCGGAACTTACAGCAATGGTAGTGTTGACATTGATCTCATTACCATAAGTGCCTAATACGTACGACAATTACGTACCTACAATTACATTAAAATTAGGTTTACAGTTATTACTTTTAAAGATAACACTTATTTACGTACCTTATAAAGTTAAATAAGTATTCTCTACTACACTTACCAATTGAGGCCAAAATGTTTTACGTTTAGAGAAGTAGGAGAAGGAAGAAGATTTTTTTTCACAACGTGACAATACATATTAAACTAATAAACAACCGACAAATCACGCGCCGCCATTACAACTGTGCGCTAATAAATTGTAAAACAATGCTCACGTCCCGGCGGCCATATTAGCGCGGTCGAATATCAAACCGCGCTATTGTTTCGCCACGGCCAATAATTAGTAGCAGCGGAGCGCGCGGCCAATCAGCGCCGCTCGAGGCGACCGCGCGCTTTCCATTGGCTCGGACAACGCGCCAAATTGAACATTAAACCGTCGAGAGCGAACGCTAATTACATTGATTGGGCATCGAGCGGCGAGCGTCGCCGAACATCGCCCGAGCGGACCCGACGCGCGCCGAGAGACGCCGACGGCCGCCGGCGACCGTTACTTCGTTACGATACAATGCGCTCTAATTTGTAATTAGAAGCCTTTCACGCGGAAGGGGGTCCACATTTTTTAGCTAAGCGTCGAGGGAGGTTATTAGATTGTTACATAATGTTGAAATTACGCATTCAGAATCATTTGGAATCGTTTGTGTAAATTAATACAAAGCCGTTCATTGATCATCACAATATTTTTGAAAAGTGTTCAGGACAATGAATTCATCACAATATGTCCGCACCATGAAATTCAATGAGCACATTAGTAGTTGGGGGGTACCCACCCATACCTACCTAGCCAACCTGTACGTCACGTGAGGTAGGTTTTGTGAACTTACAAACATATGTAAGCGTTGACCACCGCCCTAATTGTAAGCGTTGACCACCGCCCTAATTGTAAGCGTTGACCACCGCCCTAATTGTAGGTAAACGTTGACCACCGCCCTAATTGTAAGCGTTGACCACCGCCCTAATTGTAGGTAAGCGTTGACCACCGCCCTAATTGTAAGCGTTGACCACCGCCCTAATTGTAAGCGTTGACCACCGCCCTAATTGTAAGCGTTGACCACCGCCTAATTGCGTAGCGCTCTTTTAATCACAATCTGAATCATTTTGAAGGATATAGCTAATCCATTACTTCATATGTTCGAAAAAATTGTCTGATCAACAACGTAAAAAAAGCAATGAATGTTGTTAAACTGTCAAAATGGAAGCCATTGCTACTTTTAGTGTGTTACACAATCATCCCGTTGTATTAGCAGTGGACAGTGTCTGTTTGCTTCTGAGATACAATATGCAAATTATAATCAAAGGATTAGAATAAATTATTAAGTGTATAGTAAATAACGAGCTTAGGACTACTAAGCTCGTTATTTATTTACCTACTTCAAAAAGGAGGTTCTAGATTTGACTGTTTGTCTTGTGCGCTGTTTTCGGAATAACGTGTTTGGGATAGCGTTCATTCGGGATAAAGTGATTCGGGATTTGGAGTTTCGGTCTAACGTATAAGAGTCCATTTAATTACTCATAGAAGTGCGTAAGTAGGTAATACCTACCTACATGACAATAAATAGGTGATAACTTCCGGTCGTTTATAAGGTCTGTGGCCTATTTTAACTTTTCCAAATGCTAATTAAATGAATTACATGATGAGTTTCCCAATACAGGCATTACTTGCTTAAAGGGAGGCTCCAATCACTAATTCAGTTCTTGTAATATGTTGAAGCAATAAATTATTTTTCATTTTGATTTTTAGGTACATTATTCTTGTTGCTTCTATTATGTAACAACACTTTAAAAAGATAAAATAAAGGAACAATTCAAGATATAAGATTAAAAATAAGCCTTGACAGTGAAGAGATGACCAGCCTCACCCGACGGCGACGTTCATGAACCTGACGCGTGGGTCAGCACCATCCAGCCCAACCATGTTGTAGGGAACCGATGCAGCACACGCACCACCACCAGTGAGACATTTAAATGAGCATGACACACTCAACTGCCATGCTCTTCCAAATCAACATATGAGCCTACTCACATTCACAAAATCGAAAAATCCTTCTAAATTATACAAAACTAGATTTTATTTGAGAGATGAATAAAAATTTAGTAGCAAAAAGAAAGAAAATTATGTCATATCCATACCTATGTGTTTTAGTGTGTGTACATAATTAATAAAATAAAATCATTATTATCTTTTGAAGTATTCAACAATTAAAACTGAATGAAATTGAAATACAAAAATACCTAAACATTAAATTCGTGATGCCTGAAAAAAAGAGAAGGAGGTACTACTTAATAATAAGAATTTAATTCAGAACATAATTCCATATAAAATGATTAGTAAAGGCCTAAAAACTGTGTTAGTACCTTAAAACTACTTATTAATTAATTTATTAGACATTACATTTTTACAATTACCTTACATTAAAACGGATGGCACCAGCACTATGCACCTTATTCCAGTGCCGCACAATCGGACTCCAAATATTAAAATGTAACTACGAGTAGTGAGCCCAAGCATTTCAATCTACGACATAATCATCCCACTTATACCTACCTAATATTATTATGTTTGTCTGCATGGCGTGCGTTTAATGCATAGGAATTATTTATAATTTCTTCTCATTTAGTTGAAGAATATCGAACATATAACATTAGGCAAGTACCAACCCCATAAAAGAAATGTATATTTATTTTAGACAGTCTGAAACGTGTTCGATCTAATTTGTTCCTACTTTTAGTGTTAAAATTATGCCTGTCAATTACCAAAAACACATACCTACCTAAGCCCACAAAAGCACTTATGAATCGTCAGAAGCCAGGTGCAGGGTTCCAATCGGTCGTGTCCAATAGAAAAGAACCGGCAAGAAACTCCACTGTTACTGCTATATAAATATTTGGCTTTTACCAAGTGTTTATATCACAGTGTTAATAGGTATCTATGAAAACTCAAAATCAAAGCTTACAAAAACATAAAACAAAACAGAAAGTGGTAATTCGAAGTATCTATAAGTCTACAAGGTCCACAACATTCTCATATTTACGAAATATAAAATAAGCTTTATCAAATAGATGTAAAATAAAAATAAGAAATATTGAAACTATTATTAAAATGGCATGATTACCATTAGAACTGCAATAAATGTAACAGCTATGAGGTCCACAAAAGCCACCATCTAATCACCACATGAAATACCTACTTACCTATCATTTGTATCCATAATAATCTTATCTCGCAACAGGCTTTCGTACGATTCACTGAACTCGCTCTGCTGACCCTACACCCTCAATGCGGTGAGGTATTGATCGATGTTTTCGCCTTTTAAACAGAATTTCAATCACCTTACCTTTGATATTAGGTTTTGTGCCGAAATATTTATCAAACTTTTTAAAACACAATTAATATCGTCTTTACTCTCTCCTTCATCGAACGTGAACGTTGTAAATGCCGCATAACCGACTGTTCCAATGAGATTATAATATATATAATTTATTTATTTCAGACAATTCTAGTCCATAGTTTACATAGTTTACACATACAATAAATTACATTAAAATGACTTATAAAATATAATATCTATTAAATTCAAATTCAAAACAGGTAAAATTAAATTAAAAATTTGTCACAAAAATAAAATTATAAAAATGTCAGAATCGAATAAAGAAAATATAAATAAAATGTCAAATATAAATTGTCAAATTGTAAAAATGTTATAACAATGTCAAAGTATTAAGAATAAAAATTATATAAATTGCAAACATCACAAAACACTATTAAATTATTACAAAAAACCTATGATAAGGGTTATTCCAAATTTTTACCTGCCCCAAGCCCGATAAACGGGTGCATGTAAGCCCTGCCAGTGCTGCATGAAAGGCCCGTCCAACCTGTTGGCAACAACGGCAAGAAGACTGTTGCCGCTGCCCCGCACTCTGCTCGCTATCGAGGTTGCCCTCTTTCGCATGCTGGCATAAAAACAGTCAATGCGGACGCTCGCGAACATTCTCGATGCGCTGCAGAAGCGAGGCAGCCGCAGCAGAGCCCTCAACGCGTTATTGTATTGAACGCGGAGAGCGCTGTAGGATTTCTGCAAATATGACACCCACAGACTACTCGTATAAAAAGATGTGCAGTATGCTCGAAACAAGGTGATCTTTACATACTTGGAGCTACGAGCAAACCTGCGGGCAATCATATTCGCCCTCACCGACAGCGCCCTCCTTTTTCGCTCAATATCAGCGTCGTCCGTCAGGTCGGACGTCAAAATATGGCCCAGATACTTAAAAGTATGTACCCGCTCCAAGGGCACCCCACATAGCCTTACTGGTGGAACCTCCACCGGACACTTAGAGCCCGCGTTGAAAACCATAAGCTCGCTCTTTTTGACGTTATATTTTAGGCCATGTGTATGAGCGTACGTTTCGCAAATGCTTATTAGTTCTCTGAGTCCCCCTATTGACGCGCTCAGCAGCACCATATCATCAGCGTAGCTGATGTTGTTAAAGCAAACATCATCAACATGGCATCCAACATGGCGGCTGCTGAGCCCGGCAACAAGTTCATCGATATACAGATTGAAGAGCGTTGGTGAGCTCAATCCTCCCTGCCTCACCCCGCACTCCAACCTGTACGAGTCCGACAGAGCTCCCGACCATTTAACATTATTGACCTGGTTCCCGTACCAGTGCTGGAAGATTTTAACAATTTCAGGCGCAACTTGCCTATCGAGCAACTTCTTCCACAGCACTTTGTACGAAACCAGGTCAAACGCTCTGGACAGATCGAGGAAGCAGGCGTAAACAGGCGTGCTCCGATCCGTGTAATATCTGTCAGCATGCTTTAAACTCAGTATAGCACTATCTGTGGACAGTTTGGGCCTGAACTCAAACTGGTTATCGTGTAAAGTTATTGTATTGTTTAACTGACCATTAAGCATGCTGTCAAATACCTTCGCGATGACTGTCGCTAATAAGATCGGTCTGTAATTGTTTTTATCCGATATATCACCTGTTTTATTTTTAAACAATTGGTACTACGACCGTCCTCATCAGCTCGTCCGGCAAGTACGAATGGCGAAGGCAGAACGTGAACAGCATGGCCAAAACACGTGGCAGGTGGGGACCTGCATGCTGTAGGTAGGTGCTCGATGCTGAGTCCGTCATGTCCTGGAGACTTACCCCTGGTCATACACCCTATGGTCTTCGCTATGTCCGCGGCTGAGAACTTAACTGTTGGTTCCAGGACAGTACACTGTGACTCAGCATCGACCACCTTAGAGGCTGGACTACTGCTTGGCTCGACACAAAACTGAGATTTAAAAACATTGGCAATATCCCTTTCAGCAGACACGCCATCGACGCTCACCGGCAAACCAGGCCTAAGGGTGTGCTAACCAACAAGCCTGGACTCTTAAGGCAATGTGCTCAGATGCTTTAAAAAAAATAAAATAAAAATAAAAGAACCACAACAACACTACACACACACAACACTTCGAAGAGCTTCCGCCATTTGTGCCACGCATCGGAGCGATAACTCCGCTGAAGGACCTGCGTGCTCCATATTAATTTTTCAATGTAACAAACACGATGCGGCACAGCACTTAGATACAATATTTTAAAGGTTTAAGACCATTTCAACTCGTAGTGTTATAAAGGCACAGCACTGCCAGCTTGTAATGCTACACGCAGGTTGGTTACCTAAGCACTAGTTTATTTTCAGACACCCTCACATACAATTATCATAATTATAATGTCGACATACCGTCGGACGACCAATACGAGTACAAGCCATACATAAAACAAAAAAAATATAAGAAATCTTTATCGCATCAACTTAAATAACTTACTTATTCTAGTTACAACGGCATAGTTTGCTTGTGTTAGTCATAAAACAAAAAAATACAGATGCAGCCCCGTCGATGTCTGATTGATGGCGCTGATCTATACCTGTCCAGTTTAATTTCAAGCATGCTGAAGAAACCTTGCATTTATAACATATAAACAATATTTATTTTTTTATGACTTAAACCTACTTACAATTACTGTACCTTAAATTAGGCTTTGTAACTTAGTGGCAGATACAAGACATGTGCAACAGGGCATAAACTAGGAGGACTCTTGTGCTATAAGTACCAGTTACTTCCGTCTACCACCGTGATCGCAATGCCACTACAAGTGTGGCGCGGTGCAGAAGTAAGTATTACAATATCAGAATTATTAATTTAATAATTAGGTACTATCGTACGTGAGGGCGTGTGTGTATGAACATATATGTGTATGAGTGTGTGTTTGGTGTTTGGTTGCTTGTGTGCGTGTGTATGTGTTTGCGTGTGGGAATGGTCCTGAGTGGCTTTTTTTATACTTTATAGTAAGTATATTTTCAATATCTATATAATTTTGAGGGAGAAGGAACTTATCTATGGTAATTTTTTTTTTCATCAGTATGTTATGTAACTTTGTATTTTTTACTTATTTTATTATAAAGGCATGGACCCATGTAGCACGGTTGTCTCCTGAAAAATCTGTTTTACACGGTTTCTGGTCAAAAACCAGGTCCTTCCTACGTTTGTTTTTTAGCCTTTCCGGGTCGTACGTTGAGCCTTTATGGCTTATAAGCAGAACCATACAATTCTTATACAGAGTGACCTGGAAGTATGGATCAACAAATGTTGCTATGAAAAATAGTTTCTTTTTTTTTTTCATTAAATTGGCTATTATACATTATTTTTACCCTCTATACCCTATTCTCATTGTATTAACGAAACTCTGTAAATAAATTGAACTCTGACATGAAAACGAAAAGAACAAAAAGAGTCGAAAGCGCATACTGAGGTTCGAAACTTCTCCACTTCACGCACACACAACAACAGCCGCCCACTCGTCCTGCGAACCTGCCATCGCATACAATTTTCACCTCGAATTTTAGCAATGACTTTAAATAGGCGCTGTGGTCGATAATTTATTAAGAAAAAAACAAGTAGGTATAGTAGGTAGTGGTAGTATCTTTAGGTATTTAGTGCTGACCACACATGCATAGTGATAAAATTATTTTAAAAATATATATATCTATTTATTATATATGTATATACATATATATTTATTTTAAATTTATTTTCGAAGTACATATGTATGTATGTATGTTTATTTGTATGTAAGTATATTCTAATAGTATTTGTTTAGTTTTTTACCCGACTGCCAAGGAAGGGTTACCTATGTTTTTCTTGTATGTAAATTCCTTTATTACCTCGTATCTCCTAAACAGCTGAATGGATTTCGATTGTTGAGGTGTCGTTAGATTCGTTTCGTGAACTTTAGTGTTTTTAGGTGGGTTTTTAAAAAAAAAAAAACAAAATGGTGGATTTTTGGCACTAAATTGTACGTCGTTAAAATTTTTTTTTCAACCAAACTTATCGAGTATGGTGTCAAAATGAAGGAAATTAAATGTAGATTATTAATCAGAAATATTTAATTGGCAATTAACGTATTGAAATGCTTATATTCATATTGTAACGGCCAAGTGTACGTCGGACCTCGTATTACGCATCTCAATCCGATATACCTATCATATCTTGTTTGCATAAATTAAAAATATATGTAATTTTTACGAAAAAGTACCTACACAGTTTTTGTTCACAGGAGTGTGCTGCGACACTAAAAAGTCTAAAGTAAAATAAATAATTCAAAAAATCAAAAAACCCGACTGCAAAATAGTCAACATTTAAGCAATGCACTAAAGACCGGAACAAGATTGAAAATAGAAAACAAAATTAAATTAAACTAAAAACAAAGTAAACTCTGCTTTGGTTAAATACAATATATTATGAACTGAAAGTCTGAGTTAAATACCCGCATTAAGTTTAGTAGCAGGCGGGATTATTATTAATTTTCCTTCGGCTTATAATTTTCCAAATGGATTTTGAAATCCTTAGCGATTAATTTTTTTTAACTTCCCGATATATCCCGAAGTTATTTTGTTTTTCGGTTTATGATTTGCAAAATTTATTTTCGAAGTATGTATGGAAGTATGTATGTGTGTTTTTATTTGTATGTATGTATGTAAGTATATTCTCATAGTATTTGTTTAGTTTTTTAAGTGAATAATTGATTACGATTTTATGCATTTTTTTTTGTCTCCTGTACTCTTTCACACGCTGTCTACATCTCTCTGTCTATTGTCCTATCGCAGGTATGCTGAAAGAGATTTCTTAAGAAATAAGCATCACCTTTGTACCAATTTTTCTGTTTTGTTTTTTCTTGTCTATTTATATATGTGTGTACATATGTGGTAAAATAAATTTAAAAAAAAATGCATCTGACCAACCAGCATCGCGCTTTCGTAGTTATACTGTGTGCGTCTTACTGTCTGCATTAAAACATCACACACACATCATGCCAGAATGACCATTCCGGTGGCAGTCCACTTTAGACCGTTGATAGTACCTACACATCATTTTTGTACGATTATAATAATTAAAGTTTGATTAATTAGTGCCATTATATCTAGAGTAGGTACTTTTATGATGTACCTACAGTCAAAAAAGTATCGGGAATGGATGATTAGTTTATGGTTCCAAATTCAATTTTTTTTTGTTATTTTTTAGATTGGCACAACTGTTTTCCATTTTGGCGCGGAGTTTGAGTTACCTCTGTCATTTAGATTAAATACAATGCTGTTTTTACTTGTATCATATCTAGTATGAATTGCGAATTTTATAATGGACAAAAACATCGAACAAAGAGTTTCTCTTAAATTTTGAATCAATAGAATTTTGTGTTCGGAGTCACTGAAAATGTTACAGAAGGATTGCCTCGCTCTGGCAGGCCATCAACGTCTGCAACTGAAGTTAACATCGTAAAAGTGAAGGAAATAGTGACTGAAAATCCTCATTCAAGCCAGTTTCTCAGCTAATTTTGTTAGTATTTGCTTACTATCAACTGCCTTTCTTAAAAATATTTTACCATTGCTTGCCCAACAGAATTCATATTCGTTAGATTTCGCAAAGTCTCTCACTAGAAAATGCAACCTCCTGGAGATAGGTATTAGTTGTCTGATACATACTGGTATGTGTATTTTATCAGTTCGATCCCCGCCCAGGACAAATTTTTGTGTGATGAGCACGATCATTTGTTCTGTGTCTGGGTGTAATTTATCTATAATATGTATGTAGAAATAATGTATGTTTATCAGTTGTCTAGTACTCATAGCACAAGCTCTGCTTAGTTTGGGACTAGATGACGTTGTGTGAAAGTTGTGGAATATTATTATTATATTATTATCAGACAATACTTAAATCCCAAACATTTTGTATTTATTTGATTTTGCTTGTTAGATGTGTTGTATTTCCTCACAAATTTTTTATTCAAGCATGGGAGATGTTATTTCAGCTATGACTATGTTCGACCCTTCAATCGGGAGGCGCTATATGTGTCCCGTACATCTGACTGCGACAAACTTACCTACTTACTTACTTAGCCATCTTAAGCACTATGGCAGCGTGGCAGCGATGCCATCCTTGTTTGCGTCTGTGGTTTTCGGTAGATTTTTAATTTCCAGCTTTGATAGTCTATGGATGCTTCCAGAGTATGATATGGAGGTTGTGATCATGGTTGACAGCCCCGTTGGTCTCGTGGTCGCAAGCGCTACTGCTGAGCGTGGGGTCCTGGGTTCGATTCCCAGGTCGGGCAAAGTGTTATTGAGTTTTTCCATTAGGAATTTCTTAGTAACAGCCCGGAGTTTGGAAGTCGGCGGTGTGACACCCCCGTGCCTCGGTGCGCACGTGTCGCCGTTGGTCCTGCGCCTGATCTCTCTCCGCTCGTGTCGGATTGCCGTCCCTGAGGACTATGAGAGTGAGGGAAGAGGGGGTGCACCAAGCTACGCGCGCTACGAGCGCTTGGTGCGTAGGTACCAAGCGTGAGGCTCTCAGCGAGCGTCCCGGCAAGCGAGCATCGCTGAGCGACTACTCCGATAGCTATGGTCGGTGCAGCGAACGAGTAGTCGCCGGCGGTGTTACGAGTAACAATCACCGATCAACTATTAATACATATATGGATCTCTTTTACTAACCTACAATATTTTGTACCTACGTTTGAAAATCATTCATACGAGTACCTACAAGTCTTCCTCGTCAGCGGTGGGACAGGCGCCTCATGGTGATATAAAATTAGAATTTTGAATTTTAGATTGAATAGTTTTAGTGTGAATTCTTTAATTTAATTTTTTAAGAATCAATTTAAAGTATTCAATTTGTAAGTAGCACAAGAAATAGGCATCCGCAGAATACATTGTCAGCCATGAAACAGAGTGTCAGTGACTACCTATGTGTGTGAGAGTATCAGATACACTTTTTTCTATTTTGCTCAAGTACTTTTGGCACAAACCATAAATGTCTCTTGTGATATGACTGATGCCCGGTGTCGAGGTACTCAGACTAGTTCTCGATTCAACAACAACTCCTTAACCTAAGTAGTAGGTCACTTGCTTAGTAACAGCAGTACTTAGTAACAGCAGTACTTAGTAACAGCAGTACTTAACAATGAGAATCCTGAAAATTCATTTTTCATTTTCTGTTGAGTATCGAATTTATTGTCACCTAAAATAAAGTATCTTCGAATTTTCAATCATTTCGACAGAAATAACCCAAAAAATGTCATGAAGAGGCAACATCGCAATTATCTGAAACAAGATCATGGCTAGGTACCTATGTAGATGTCGCGCAATAAGTTCAATAAGCACGATCGCGCGCGAATTGGTGCGGCACGAGCCAGTGCGGTGCGGCGCGGCGACGTAATGCTCATTACCGCGTCACTAACGAGCGACCGCGCCGCGCCGATACCCTCAATCACAGCCACAGGGTGATACTGAAACCATTGTTATTTAGTAGGTATGTGCCTGTGAGCGTCCACAAGCCGATGTCCTGTGGCATTCTCGATACCATAGGCATATCGTTGAACTTCAAACCTGCTTCCAATACCAATCTTTTCGTCATAAAGAGTGAACTTTCAAACAAAATTAAGTACTTAGCACTGATTTTGACAACCTAGGCTGCATTTTATATGTGTTACACAAATACCGCGCAGATTTCAGCGTGTCAAGGAGTAGGTAGAGGAATGCAGACCACCATGCTAATCAAGAACAAGACGTTGTAGGTGCCGAACGTAGGCTCTGTGCTGATCGCACACGGCTGTAACCAAGCTGTGTTTGACTAAGGACATTTCATCATCATAGTAGCCGAAAAAACTTGTAACAATCTGAGAACAGCGAACCAAAAATCAGATTTACACAAGAAAATCTTTTCACACCCCATATCTCCATTTGGCATGAAAATTATCGGCAATACATTATGATATAAAATAATTTGTCGTCGGGCGCCGCGGTCGAACGTCACGATGTCACGCGCCGCCCGCGCCCCCGCAGGCCCCCAGGCCCGCAGGGCTGTCTCTAATGACGCCGTAATCACCCCACTTTATATCTGCGCTCCGATGTGACACGGAGCGCCCAAATATACGCGTTGGAGTGACACACTGTGAGGCAACGCGCTAATTATTACTTTACTTGCTACTTTAGAGATTCTACAGTTAACATCTTAATTCAGGCAATTTATTTGGACCGGTACCTACAATTAATGCTAATGTTGGCAGGAGGTTATTAGTCCATTTTTTTTTTTTTTTTGTAAAGATGCATAGTGCAGTATTAGTAAATACTGCATGTTAAGTATTCGAGATTCATCCCTTTTTAAGAATATATTCGCCCTCATCTTTGGTACTTTGCTTGACGAGATATTTTATTTTCGAAATTATTTTAAGTCTGGAATTTGCTTGTGTCATGGAAGATTTTTTTCTGACAAGCTTGTGCCACTTGTGAAGAATCTGTCACTGTCGACGGGCTGTATAATATTTTGGAACCTCGACGCCTAAATTTTACCTTTAATCAATTTTACTTTTAATTCCATCGTTTAATTCCAATTTTTTTTTTTTCACCTTTTTGGTATAAGAGATTCAGCTTGCTACTCGGGTTCTTATTGTACGTTATTTTCCCTAGGTTTCGCCCGAGGATTTTGCAAACCGAATTTTCGGCTCCACCCTCCTACCATTTTGCTCCTGGCTGAATTGCAGAAGAGAGCGAGCAGATTTGATCATACAATAATTTAAAGTTTAGGAAGTTCTCGACAAAGATACCGAGACTACTGACAGAATCACGTCATCACGACGGAACCTCCGAGAGAAGATTTGGTGATTGTTTTTTCTATGGGCCTTAGTTGCCTGAAATAAAGGAATAAATAAATAAATAAATAAAATAATTAATATGTTTTTACTTATTCTAGCAGTCTAGTTAATTTAAATAATTTCCTATGTTAAAAAAATATGATTGACATGTAAAAGTGTTTGTACAAACCTACTTACAGAAAATAAATCATTTATCATTTATCATTATCATTTATGGTTCAAAACATTACTACCAGTCTGTGATATTTTTTTTAAAGTAATTACGAAGTTTAAAACACAGAATACAGCGGGATTAATACCTTTTAAGCTGCAAAAATACTGTGGCGCGGCTATCAACGCCCGAAACAAATTACTGTGGCGCGGCTATCAACGCCCGAAACAAATTACTGTGGCGCGGCTATCAACTCCCGAAACCAAATACTGTGGCGCGGCTATCAACGCCCGAAACAAAATACTGTGGCGCGGCTATCGACGCCCGAAACAAAATACATGGAACACTTCTATAAAGACGTGAAAGTCTAGAACACAGACTTTAACAGCTTTATGGAAGTCTTAAATTAAATTAAGAATTACGAATGTTTGCATGTAACAGTTTGTATGTACCTAATAATGTAGAGTGGAAGTGAGGGTGAGAGCGTTTGTGAGTGTGTCTGATTATTTGTAGGTATGTGTAAGATCTGCATTAGTATATTATGAGAGAACGCTAGCATTTGTAGTCTGTCAATATCTTTCTCAGTCAATTCCATGTTAAACATTACTGATTTTCCTATTCATATAAAGTTTAGAGCTAATGTGGTTGAAGTGGTGACTTACCAACGCAAACCTGCAGAGTTAAGTCTTACAGATTCTGTCAGAACTTTTTGTAAGGTATCGTAAAGCAAAAGTTTGTGTTTCTTAAGCACTGTTTATATTGTAGAACGTACAGCTCTCTCACTGCGAGAACCTCATTAAGTGAATATGATTCAACAGTCGGAAATCGAAGAGGTTTCATCGCGAGGACTTTCTGTACTCCTGTGTACCTACTCTGGAAACGCAAAATGGTTACAGGTTGACTGCCAGACAACAGACACAATAAAAAATCTATTGTTTGTGGACACCGTGTGACCGCGGGGGCAGTCAATGACTTAAAAAAATACTTTTTGCGACATGGCTAGCAACTTATGTAGGTTTTCATTTGAATGTCGGTTTGATAAGTTACCAATAAATCTTGTATTTGATAGCAAGCCTGATCATTCTTAATGCCTCTACATCCGAGTAGTACATCCAAGCTTTCCACACTTTGAAGACCATCAGTTGACCGATACATTGAAGCAATATATTGTATAAATAGCTTCGTCATTGTCCAAGGCAGCCCTGTACCGAGGCCGAGGAATTAGTTTTTACAGCAGTTAGCGCCGAGCGGGTCAATCGCGGCGCGCGGCGGTGCCGGAGTCAACTTATAACGAGTTTGGACAAGTTGCTAATGAGAGCCCTAGACCCCTCTCCGCACTCCCCCGGCCTGCCCGCACTTTGTCACCGTCCCCACTAATTGTTACTACAACCGATTTTAAGCCAGAAAATGGAATGTCAGCGGTAAAATGAACAGTTATGATCATTTAATTTTGTTCTGCGGTGATCGGAAATTGTATCTGATGAGCAGAGGCATAGAGCTCACGTATTTCAGATTTAAAGAAGAGGAAAGTGTAAGTAATTATCTATTTGATTTGAATGAAACATTTTCTACCGTCAAGGTGAACACTTTTTATGTATCGAAGTCTTTAAATGGAAGGTAATAGTTACGTCCTAATGCAGATAAAATGCCTGCTGTTCTCATACATACACGGACATTTACTAAATTACTCCTTGATGTATCCAACGTCTTGGTAATCCTAGAGCATGTTTTCTTTCGTAGGCTTACTACTACTATCGCGTAAAGTGTACTTCAATGGTGGTCCTGCCTAACGCTTGGGGCAGCCCGTAGTTTCAGCAACCATGAAAGCGGAAACGACTCGCGTGAAAAAATAGCTCATGAGCAGTTCATCAGATTCGCAATTCACCTGTTTCTCGATTTACCAGATTCTGTATTGACCAGATTCTCAACACACTGGATTCTCCATTCACCAGATTCTAATATATATTATCAGACTCTCTACTCACCAGATTCTCAATTCACCAAATGTTTTACAGTTAGGTAACAAATTGTTTAGGGTTTGCAATAGGTAGGTACGTCGTTTTAAATGCAGTAATATGGCCGTAATATATATTGTTGCTAACTGTAATAATAATAATAATCAATGGATTAGAAAACTAACGACGGATGTTTCAGTTGTTGCGGTGAAAAAAATAGAACCACCAATGCTTTCGACGGGTGGCACCGACGCCTTAATACATAAATTGCATGTAAGCCATCCCTGTTTAAATGCATTATATTATTAAAAAAAGAAGCAGGACATAAAAATTAAAAAAAAAAACTGTATAAAAGAAATATTACAGAAAAACGAGAACATAAATACAATTATTTTGGACTGTCTCAACGAATAATATATCGTAAATGAATGCATGAAACGTTTGGCTTCTTTGAATTACAGAAATAAATGTCACACCTTCCATTAGATTTACTGTATTTTTGAAGTGAAAACTTTAGGTTAAGGTTCTTTAAGTTACAGAAATGCCACAGTGTGAGCGAACGGTTAGTCTATTAGTTACTCACATATTTTATTTTTTATTGATTTTAAATAATCTTAAGTATTGTTGAATTTAACGATGATAACGATGCTAAAAATTAAAATAAGTTCATTAGCGTAAACACAAATACAAGGTAAAAATAACGTAAGTGTCCCATTACTAATTATGATTTCAATTAAATTGTAATCGTGCTCATGGGTTTGTGTATGTTGTGCTCATGGGCTTACGCAGCCCATCATATGTTTTAAATAAACTATATGAAAATGTATATAATGATTGCTCGGAGAACCAAGAGATTTGAAAACCAGACTAATAATAATTTCAGTGTCAGACAGTATCTGTCTGGCATTCATGCTGAAATGAACCTTTTTGGCGCAGCCGTGAGGCACACACTATTGTTGTTAAAACGTTTTTTTTTTTGTCATTTGTATTTTGTGTTTCCCGAACTGTGTCCAAATAAACATTATTCTTTCTTTTAAAATAGAAGTACCTACTTACTAATTAGTTTTTACTGAATACTTTTATAGATAGAAAATATAAATTTGTGTTACATTTTAGAATTTCGTTTCTCATTGTATGTACTTTGAAGAATTGAGAATATGGTGAGTTGAGAGTTTATTAAATTAAGAACCTGGTGATTTGAGAATCAGGTAAGTTGAGAAACAGGTAAATTGATAATCTGGTGGGTTAAGAATCTGGTGACTTGAGAATTTGGCAAACTGCTCATGAGTCCAAAAAATTAACCCACCCAGTGCTCTATTTGACGATAGGCATCTCCGAAATTTTAATGAATATTTGATTTATTTCATATTTTGTGAAAGTAAGTTAAAGTTTGTTTCTTGCCAAGATCGACTCGATATTTCTGACACACTTTTAATCGAAAAATCTGCGTGACTTTTTTTGTCAGCTAAGTTGATAAAACCTTTGTTTTGTTTATATTTATGTTCTTTTATTGAACATTTAACGGAAGTTTATAAATATTAATTCCGATTTAATAAATAAGGAGGTTCCTCGTTCGATCTGTATGTTTGTAGGTAAGGTCAAGATTTTCTCAAAAATGTAGGTACCTATGCACCTGTTTATACTTAATGTTTTCCTGTTATATTTAATGTTTATATTTAATATTTTCACTAACATAATGTACCTACATATACTTTCAAGACGGTTTTGGTAGGTATACAATACATCAGGTTGTTCTTAGTAAAACTTGTTGAGTTACCTTAGTTCAAATCTTTTCCTACTTACATATCCATTCAAAATTAAATGCTGACGAGTATATTACTTTTTAGTAGAAAATTATTTTTTTTTTTTGGATATCGTTTTTAATCGAGACCACTAATTATTCGCACTTAGGTCGGGTCGCATTTGCGTTCATGTTTAGTATCTTTTTAGGAAAACATTCACACTCAGATCTGTCATCTGATCGACCATATACCTGCAGCATGTATCAGAAAGGTGTGGTCAAATTGAAAGGTGCGAATGCGATAGATAAAGATCATCGAACTGAACAACTGTCTCCTTGAAACCCATATCGTAATCGAGAAAAAATATTCAGCCGTCCCATACATTTGGGTTTATAATTTTTTCGCGATTACGATGTTGATCCCTTGGAGAAAGTTGTTAAATTATTTGCCTGTACCACACCCTTAAAATTGGCCACACGTTTCTGATACATGCTGTATTTTCAGTTGGTAAAAAAAATAAGGTATCTCTATTATTACTTTCCGCTGAATGCTTAAAGCACGGAGGTATACTCGTATGGTGTACAGCAGTACATTTTGGTAAAGAGAACATCGTATAAGTAAAACGATGTTTTGTCAATTGAGGTAGGTTCCAAGTAGGTCTGTACAACGCAACTTCTACTCAATAAATATATAAACAGGTTCACCGATGTGTGAGTCACTCCGCCAGCTGCCACCGACGCAAATCTAACGTAACCTAATCTAGGAAGTCACCGACTTAGATTGGAACTAGCAGCAGTAACTCGTGAACTGACTGCACCATTATTGGAACCACTCAGTGGATATTACTGTCTGTCTGCAGTCCAAACAATAGGTCTTCGTGTATGCATATAAGCTGAAAAATAATTTAGGACATTTAAGAAAATTTAAATGTTTCTTAATGTTTTGAGTTACCAAGTACCAACCATAATTAAAATAAAATATAATTTAAGAAAACATGCAAGCAATCAAAATAGGTATTTATCTCATAAGAGTAACTGATTCGATGCATTTGATTCAGGTAAGTAATTTAAAGTAACACGTTATGTCCTTGCACCGAGAACAGCGATACCGAAAAAGATATACCTATGAGTACCAGTAGCTAGGTAAGTAAGCATATTTTGTTTAACCTAGATATATATACTTTGTTTAGTTCACTTTTTTGAAATGTTGTATGTGTGGTACCTACATATGGGATGTATGAAGGAGCCTCCTCGTGTAGCACAGTTTGTTCCGACAGTTACTCAACTGAACGGAGCGCTCGGCGCATCCTGGACAGTCACACCCAACACCTTATTTGACTGGCCGATTCTTCTCTTGCGGTGGTAGGGCTAACGCCCACCTGGTTTGCGACCACCCTCCCACCGGAGTCCGGCGTCAAGCAGCCTTCTGTGTTTCGTCGATGCGTGGCAGTTCCAGTTTGGCAATGGGTTCAGTGATGCCATTACACGATTAATGTCTAACACAGACCAGCGCCATACGCTAATTGGTATCCCACTAACATCGAATTATGCTATGAATATGATATGACAAGGTTTTACAAAAATGGTTTCAGTAGCTAGAGATTAGCCTAGCTGTTTTCTTAGATCTCTGAAGGAGACAGGTAAGTAGGTAATGCGCACTGGTCACTGTCCGCCTGCCTCATCATACTGCGGTGCAATGGCCGTCTGCCATGATTTCCCTTACTTCCCACACGTCTCTGGTCGAAGTAATACCTACTTAATTAAAAAAAATATTTAATTTTAAAGATTACATACTTATTATTATATGTTACCTTTCCCAATCCCAAAACTGAACCAGATTGTAATCGCTAACTGCGTGTACAGTTGCACCCGCATCACCAGGCTAAGGTGCGCACATCAAAAGCAATCCAAGTGAATTCGCGATTGACACGGAGTGCCTCAAGCAGCGCCCTTCGCCGCAGTGGCTTTTACTTACCCACCAACCTCTTGTACCCTGCCACGTAATCCCGCTTCTTTTGCTGACAGTACAACAAGATGGCGCCGTATTTACCTCCCCTCACGCCTCGACTCCAGACCCTCTATGTAAACATCAAAATAAAAATGCGCCATTACTATTTGCATTCATATCTAAAGAAAACATACACGCTAAATATTGCGAGCGAAAAATATACTTAGCACTGCACATTCTAAATTCAACCTTACAAGCACCCCGATAAAGTCTAAAATCTTTTTCCCTCATCTGTAGTACTCAAAAAATTGAATGCACAAAGTATTTGAATGCGTATTCCCTATCTCCTTCTCTCCAGTAGAGAGAGTGTAGTGGTCTCTTTCTCTCCATAAGTAAAAGGTGGGATGATTGAGACGGTAACTGGCAACTGGCACTGGTCCCATTATACCTCGAGAATAGTAAACACGCTGTGATGACCGCGTGTCGATAGAGTATGAGTGCGGTGTCGATGACAGCTCAAGAAACGTGTTCACAATGCATTGAAATGAAATTGTAGTATCGTTTACTTTACAGTCGTTTTCAGCTATACCTACTTTCAATATAATTAGATACTATTTGCAAAAACGATATGAAAAAAATAATGTAAATGATCGTAGTTTGGATCGTAGTTCCTGATATTTAAATAAACTAAGAATGTTTTTTTTTTTCTAATTGCGACTTGATTCAATTACCTTACTTTGTAGTAGGTAATCTAAAAATCAGGTTTTTGTTTTTTTTTTGCCCTACTCAGAGCTGAAAAAATGAATGATTACATAATACATAAACGGGTCACTGATGTTGTATTGTTGTAATAACATTAAGAATAACTTACTATTATTTCACACGGACCCTTACAAAATCTTTTAAAGTCAAGAAGACTTTAACCTTAATCCTGTGTCTGATTATCTGGTATTGAATATAGTACCTATGCAGCTCAATCCGTAGCGACTCGAGAATTACATCGACATGCGCGGTGCATCACTATCCCCTGGAGCAGCCGCTCACCCAACCATAACTAATAGTCGTGAATAAATCACCGCGCGGCACAAAGCCCAGTTTTTTTCCCGCGCAACGCCCACCAATCACGGCGCGCGACGCCATCGCCCTCCACCAATCAGCGCTCGCTATGCGCCAAAGAAACTCAACATTATGCTCGGCTCAATTCACCACTCGTGTTTTCACTTCAGCCTCCGGCTTTGGGTCGCGGTTTCTTTTTACATGAGAAAATGCTAACCACACGTTGTAATAAACACCTTATCCCCCTACAATACAGACTGTTATATTGCCACAGTGGTCGCGCAAAGGTCGCAAGCACGCAGCACTGAGGAAGGTTGGTAGTAATTATTGTGATTGCGATTACAAATGGCGTCGGTGACGAGGGAACCCGTACGGTTAATCAAATCACAAAACTTCTCGGAAGTGATTTTTATTAGATCCAAAGGCATGTAGATGTTTCATTCGGTACAACTACGTAGCGCAATTTTGAAGACAGTATGCTTCGAACATTCTTATACCTACAACACCTAAACGGGCCAGTTTTCCTCTACCATCGTTTACTTTATTAGATGATGATGACTGATTACTATCATGCTATCAGTTGATCCTTGGAAGGTGAAAAAAATTAATAAAAGTCTCTTCCTTTCGCTCCTGAAAATAAACATAAAAAGTGTGATCTAAAACAAGTTTATTAGAAAACCCTACGACTGATCATCTCTACGGTTTTATCAGAATGGAAATCTTATCGTTTCGCTAAGAGTTACTCCGTAAACGATTGATGACTTGTGCTCTTCTTAATCACAAAAAAAAAAGTCATCTGCCATTTGGAGGGCAGTTGTGTTATCTAATATTTTGAACATTGCTATAGAAATGAAAAGGTTTATTTAGTAATAAACCTTTTCATTTCTATAGCAATGTTTGGAGGCCTACTCATCGACCACAGTTTTTGTCCGAATACTTATTGTAGGTAATTCAATAAAATTGTGCTCAGTTCTCGCCGAAATAACATAATTTGATGCCATTAGAATCGTGTCATTCAAAGATTTTGTCAATTGATCTGTCGAACAACGTTAAGAATGAAGAATTATATTTTTTTGTTTACACATTGACTACAAATGACTACAATGGACATATCAAGTTCTGACAATATTTTCACATTAAGGTCCGCACTTGAAAATGTGTCGCGCATAAAAAGGCTCATTGTATCCAATTTCACAACAATTATAATGATGCACAGAGCACCGCCGGGCGGCGTGAGTCGGCACTATCGCTCTGCATACAATAATACGCACAACAGGTACCTGCAGCTGCGGCCAATACTGACCGACATTTAATTGTATTAATATGGAGCACTCGGCGCATTGTGCCTGTCACTGTCCACTGTGATAGTTGTGACAGCTCGCTAATTGACAGGTGTCGAGAAACGATATCACAATAAATCTACTAAATATTACGAAATTCTACCACCAAATCGCATTCGTTGGGTTAAATAGTATGTTTGATTGTTTAATTGCTGCATAGTTGTTAAATCAAACGCGAAGTGTTGTGTTAAAATAAGTCGTAGATGGAGTGTTTCAATACGGTAAAAACAGCAATTCAAAACAAAAAAATGTCAACATAAACCCTCAACCGGCATCGAAGATACGCACCGTACGTAACCCGACACCACCGGATTACGTACGATAATACCGATTTGTTTTGACTGATCGACAATCGATTCATTGAGCGATTGATTTCTTATTCAATGCCTTAGCTCACTTTTACGGGCATATCCGGCGTATCTTTGATTGTGTTCGTGATATTTGAGAAAGTTCCTATTGATTGTTGTGCAAATAGACAAATCAAAAACCAACAATCAACTTTCTCTTCGTTCTCAAAATAAGTAAAAATATATGAATGAGTATTGCTCAACAAGCGATCGGGGCACAAGTACTATTATCTTGAACGCGTAGGCTCGTAGCAACGTAGCGCATTCGTAGCCTACGTGCTACGAAACGCGTAACCCTTTCAGGTATTGAAAAATCTACAAGTGAGAACTGTAATACCTAACTAAGCTTAGCTTAACTTTATCAAACTTTTTATTTATTACGCATGTTTTTACTAAAAGGGAGAGAAAGGTGTACCCAATTCAGTAGGCCATATTCAGTAGGCTGATTTAGTAGGCCTATTCAGTAGGCCGATTTTCGTAATTTAAAACCTTCAAAATATAGTCGTAGTCGCATCTCGGCAACAAAAAACTGTCAAAAATTTGTCAAAATTGTAGGGAAATTAGACGCATTTTTGACACATTGAGACTGAGATCAGACTGTGAACGTTTTTAGGACTACGAGAATAGCCCCTCTGTACTCCAGACTGCTACAGTGAACTGCCCCTCTGTACTCCAGACTGCTACAGTGAACTGCCCCTCTGTACTCCAGACTGCTACAGTGAACTGCCCCTCTGTACTCCAGACTGCTACAGTGAACTGCCCCTCTGTACTCCAGACTGCTACAGTCAATTTCCTTAATTATTTCAACACTAGCAGCGCCCCGCGGTTTCACCCGCGTAAGTTCGAACCCGTAAGAATATCGGGATAAAAAGTGTTCTATGTGTTAATCCTGGTTATAAACTAACTGTGTACCAAATTTTATCCAAATCCGCTCAGCAGTTTTTACGAGATTGAGTAACAAACATCCAAACATCTTCACAAAGTTTCACATTTATAATATTAGTAGGATTATTTAGGTACAACACAAATCGGAATATATATTTTTTTACCCACAGAGCTTTTCTATGGATAATGGATGGGTTTTGCTAACGGTTAACTATTAGCAAACTATGAAAATAATGAAACTTATGAACTTTAAGAATTCAATACTGACATTGAAATCTGTTGAACAATCTCATCAAAAAAGAGTATTTTAAACTTTACACAATCAGTCCCGTACTTATGTTTAAGCTTCACGCGTTTATTATGCTCGGTATTATAATATTATTACTCACATTATATTAACATATTCAAGCTACAACAAAGCGGTACGTGACAGGGTGACTACGATTATTATTAAAATGCTTATCACGCTCCCCGACTACTGTGGCGGCCATTGTGTCAATAACTAAATATGTATAATAATTTGTTTCTCTATTGTTGGGAATACAAAACGTGTCACACGAGACATAACAACAAACCGTGTGTATGTATGTATGTGTCGCCTCCCCCGCGACTCGACTGCTCGCTAACAACGCGTCAGATGCCGCGATAATGTCCATTATAAATAAATAAAAAGCAATTTTGTGCACTATTATATTATATTATAATTATGCTTTCGGATATTTAATGTTCGTTTTAGCTTATCTGTCATCACTTGCAGGCAGGTGTTCATAAATTGTGTGAAATCAATTACTTTTTCTAAGCTAAGGGCTTCTGATTGTAAGCTTGACAGCTTCTTGACAACGAAGTTATCATAATATATAAATATCTGTTTTGAAGAGTGTATAAGTCAGCAAGCCCGCGTAGCATGACATGATGTGCTTTAATTGAATTGTGTTTTGCGAGACAAAACTCTTCGTGATTCATAGTTTACATCAAGCGAACACAGGTGTGAGTAGTAAAACCGAGCTGGCAAAACCTAGAGAAAGTTGCAGAGTCAAGAGGAGGTACTCTGTATTTGTTACATTGGAATTAAATTATCTCTACGCTTATCAGAGCCGTTTCATAACTAAATTCGGCGCGACTCAAGATTACCGTGGACACGATGAGAAGAAGATATACGTTTGATTTTTGGTTATTTAATCAGACTAGAACAGACCTTAATCTTTTCGACGTAATACAAGCTTACCATATGTTTATCAAATAGGTACATCATATTCCTCCTACATAAACTCGACACTGTATTCATATTACCTGACGTAGAAATGGATCTCTAGTTCTATTAAGAAGACGAAACACATTGGTCTATTTTGAAAAACCTCTAAAATCAAAAACCCATAAATACAAATCGTTTTTCGAAATGTTTTTCCGTGCGGGCACTAGCCGTCGGCAGTGGGTGACGTAATTGGATTCTTCGTGGCGACAGATTGCCAATCAGGTGGCGTGATTGAAATCTCATACATTCTAGTATGTACGAGTACCTACGCAATGCCTCTTTTGTGCAAGTCCCGCATCGCCGATCCAAGTAACAAGATAAAGAACTATGTACCTACTTCACTAAGTAAGTATTTCGAAAATAAAGGCAATTTTCACTAACTTTGATACTGCGAAGTCGTTCCCTCACAGGTTAGGTTTACAATTTCTGAAATGTTTATCCCTGACAGGTAGTTTTAGTGAATGCAATCTCGAGTTGCGATTGGCAAACCATTCAACTTTAATAGCTATCCTAATCCTACGTAATATTAAAAAAGCAAAAGTGAGTTTGTTTGTTTGTTACTTAATCACGCAAAAACGGCTGAACGATGATGACATTTGGCACACAGATAGACTAGAGCCTGCTTAATAACATAAACTATTTCTTATAAATACAACAGCGACAGCTAAATGATAAATTACGGAATCAGGACAATATTTTAATGCACTTGCATTGCAATTCACTGGAAGTTGAACGAAGCGTTAAACAAACATGGAATAATGTATTCAAAAGCGACCTTCCAGCAGAACTGAAGGTAAAGGTAACAGACGCAAACATCTTTCCATGCTTAACATACCTACGCATGCCGAACTTGGAAATTCAACAACTCCATCAAGAACAAAACTACTACATGCCTAAGGGGAATGGAGCGCAGTATGCATACAATGAAAACCAGCAGAGAGTTCGGCACTCAAACATCGATTTACATCGAAGCAATCGATGCCCTTCCACACGCACGCAAACTTAAGTGGTACCTAATGGGCAGGCCACGTTGCAAGACTGCGTGACAATAAATGAGCCAAAAATATGACTTCTTGGATCTTCTACGGTTGGCAAACGTAAACGAAAAGGTAAACGAGCTCGTGCGTATAGCTCGTGCGTATAGCTCATGCGTATAGCTGGTGCGTATAGCTCGTGCGTATAGCTCGTGCGTATAGCTCGTGCGTATAGCTCGTGCGTATAGCTCGTGCGTATAGCTCGTGCGTATAGCTCGTGCGTATAGCTCGTGCGTATAGCTGGATCACGCTGAATGGACATAAAGAACGACAGAGGAAGCTGGCATTCTCTGGAGGAGGTCTTTGCCTCAGGGGTTTTTGAATAAAATGCAATTTAAACTTTTAAATTGAAAAACACTGTATAAACACTTACAATTAGAGAAATACACCCATACTGACACTGGCCAGTCGAACCACCCTGCATATTTTTGTTTTGAGATGATCTGTATATTTTTAAATAATGGTAAGTAGTACAAAGAAAAGAAAATTTGTGGTTTTGAAGCCAGTCACTCACTATCTTGTCTACGTTTGTCTTTGTTCCAAATTTGAAATCGGAATAGTCGTTTTATACCGTTTCTCTGCGGCAAAATTACTGTGGTTTTTTTTTTAAGAAAACCATGGCTTACGTAGAGAGAACGTGGTAACTTGTGTTACCTCCAAAATCATCGTCATCATCATGATGATCATTTATGACAGCCACCATGCGATTTGGCATGAAATTAATAAATGTCACTATGACGTGCTGTGGAATGTTTTCCTATGCTTCCAATATAGCAGTTTTCAGCTCCTGCAAAGTTTCTGGAGCTCGAATGCTTCTTCAAGTCATCCCATACGTGCTCCATTGGATTCATACCAGAGCTTCTTGCTGGCCATTCCATTACTGCGATACTAACGTCAATGCAGGTATTCTTGAACAATTCTCGCAGTAAGCGCCCTTTCATATATAAAAACGAAAACCTGCCGCACAAACTCAGCATATGGCATCACATGAGCCTTGATGAATCAAAATCAAAATCAAAAGTCATTTATTCAAACTAGGCTGAGAATCAGCACTTTTCGAACGTCAAAATTACAAAAGACAGTCCCCCAAAACGCCCGCCCTTCACCACTTCCTAGTGCTTTCTCTGGGGAGAAGAAGTGGCGCAACAAACTCCCCAGCAGCACAGCTGTCTGTTCAGTTTAAAAATACTTGATTGAATACAATACAAGGTATGCAAAGTAATTATCAATACAAGACAAAGATCACTAAATTAAATTATTTGCCATATGCCAGCTAGCTACGCCAATAGGTATATTGAGCACTACATCCAATAGTTCGTCTTCCAACTAAATAATTAAGCAATTTATTGACACATAGGTAATATTATACTGAAGTTGACACACATGATGCGTGTAAGCCTTACACGGCTTGAACAAATCTTGGGCTCCGTTAGGCGGGAAATAAAAATGCTTTCGTACCACTAGTGCCCTCTAGCATTTATTCGTTAAGACGATTCACACAAAAAAAATAATTCTTAACCTACTTATACTATCCGCGGTAACGAAACCATAGCGAGATCTATTTCGACGCCAACGCCATCTATCGAGCTTCAAGGAACTAAATTAGATCTCGCCGTGGTTTCGCTACATACTTAAACATACCGCCCACCAAGGACATAATGCAGAATGTCCTTCAAACCGCCCACCATGGCACATCCTACAGTAACTAACTAATACCTAATAACAGAAGAACTTATTTTGCTACTGGCAGTATCGACAATTTTGAGGTAGGTCTTTTAATAACAGAATTCTTGGTACGGATGGTAACTACCCGCGTAATTTTATCCGGACCAGGATGTTTGTGCTCCACCTTGCCCAACAACCACTTTCCGGGAGGTAAATCGTCCTCCTTAACTAAAACTACATCGCCTAGTGATGGTTCTGGGTTCTGGTATTCCCATTTATTCCTCTGCAGGAATTGATGAAGGTAATCCTGAGACCATCTGCGCCAAAAGTCTTGCATCATTCTCTGGTGGAGTTGCCATCGCCGCAGAGTATGGATATTTGAAGTTTCGTAATTTGAATCTGGCACTACGACGAGTGGTTCTCCCACCAGGAAATGACCAGGAGTCAAAACAACAAGCTCATTTTGATCCTCTACGTGTGACATTGGTCTTGAATTTAGACATGCCTCGATCTGAGTTAACACTGTCGCCATCTCCTCATAAGTCAACGTAGAGTTCCCTATGACTCGTTTAAGATGGAACTTCACGGACTTTATGCCTGCCTCCCAAAGTCCCCCAAAATTGGGCGCGCGCGGAGGAATGAAGTTCCAATGAGTCCCGTTGTTCGCGAGATATTCTGCCAGTTCCGGTTTGAAGTTTGATTTTTCTTCATTAAACAGGCACAATAACTCGCGAGCAGCTCCTACAAAATTTGTACCGTTGTCGCTGTACAACTCAGCACATCTGCCTCGTCTTGCGACAAACCTTTTAAAGGCAGCCAAGAACCCTTGGGTACTTAATTCACTGACAGCCTCGAGGTGCACAGCTCTTGTCGACATGCATACGAACAATGCAATATAACCCTTATAAGACTTATTGCCCCTACCCTTGGACACTCTTATATTGATAGGCCCTGCGTAGTCTACGCCACTAACGAAAAAGGGCTTGTTTGGGGTCACACGTGACAAGGGTACTTGTCCCATGAGCTGAGACGTGGCCTTGGTTGAGTACCTAATACAAGTGACACAGTTTCGGTAATACTTTTTAACCAAAGTCTTAACCCCTACAATCCAGTACCTTGACCGCAAGTACGTGATCATAAGTTGCGGCCCACCGTGCATAGTTTTCAAATGCGCTTCCGCAATCAAAAGACCTGTCAAAAACGATTCCTTTGGTATAAGAATTGGATGTTTCTCATTAAATGTTAAAGAAGACATTTCCAATCTGCCGCCAACTCTTATTACACCTTTTGAATCCAAAAATACGTTTAAACACCTTAGCTTCTTTTTTTTCTTATCTAAACTACCCTTTTTTTTCAGTTCTTCTAACTCTTCCGAAAATCCTTCTTCCTGACATCTCATAACACAAACTTCTATAGCATCCTCAATTTCTTGTCTGGACAAGTATTTAGTGTCGTGCCTGATGTTTACATTTCCTCTCACATTCAACCATCGTCGGCAGTAGGCAATCACGCCAACAAGCCTGGAGATCGAGGAAAACCTTTGCCAAAATGCAACATCAACGACAGCCGTTTGTACTTTAACTTCTTCGAGATTAGTTACGAGGTGCTTCGGCCTTTTAAAAATAATCAAGTCCTGTCTTAAAAAGTCCGGACCTTCAAACCATATGGAAGTGGTTGAAAGCTCTGCAGGAGATATACCTCGCGATGCACAGTCCGCTGGGTTTTTCTTAGTGGGTACATGAGACCAGTGCTGGGTATCTAGCGTTAGTAAAATTTCCGAGACCCGATTCGCCACAAAGGTTTTCCAGCGGCTCGGATGATTATTTAACCAGGCCAGAACTACCTCACTGTCAGTAAAAGCATGCAACTGATCCTTGTGTATTCCCAGAACTTCAGCTACTTCCACAATGAGCTTAGCCAACAGTACAGCCCCACAAAGTTCGAGCCTAGGAATCGACACTTGCTTTATAGGTGCGACCTTCGTTTTCGATGTCAATAAAGAGACGTGGATTTTTCCCTGGTCGTCCACTACTCTGAGGTATACGACAGCAGCATATGCCACCTTTGAGGCATCCGAAAACCCGTATAATTCGCGTTTATTCTTCTTACACGTGTGTAACCAACGCGGGATTTTTATCTCAACCAAAGCAGCCAAGTTTCGACGGTAAGTAAGCCATTCACTTAATAAATTGTTTGGAACTTCTTGATCCCACCCAATTCCAGCTAGCCACAGCTTTTGTATTAATATTTTGGCTAAAATAATGCTAGGCGCTAACCATCCTAGTGGGTCGAATAAACGTGAAATGTCAGAAATAATTTTTCTTTTTGTTGCAGGTTCAACTAGCGGCGTGAGATCAACGGAGTACTGAAAGAAGTCTCCACTTGGATTCCAGCTAAGTCCCAAAATCTTTGTTATGTCATCTACCTTAATCCTTAAACCCTCATCCTTGCTACTTTCATTCCATATCTTATCTAACAATTCTCGGCAATTGCTTCTCCATTTCTGCAATTGAAACCCTCCTTTTGCTAGCACCGTACTTAACTCTGAGTAAATATTAAAGCCACCTTCAGTATCTTCAGCTCCTGTCATCACATCATCCATGTAAAAATCGTCCAAGATGATTTTTGCAATATGTGGCCTATCCAAGCACTCATCATAGGCCAGCTGTTGTAACGACCTGACCGCCAAATATGGTGCTGATGCAGTACCGAAAGTAACGGTAATCAGCTCATACTCCTGGAGCTCCATTTCTGGACTTTCTCTCCAAAGTATTCTTTGAAATAGAGTATCTTCCCTATTGACTAACACTTGCCTATACATTTTGATGATATCCGCTACCAGACCAATCTTATGCAATCTCCAGCGCATAATAGTATGGCGGAGTTCAGCCTGCAACGCCGGGCCTACCATCAATTCATCGTTAAGTGCTCTGCCATTGGTTCCTTTACAGGAAGCATCAAATACGACTCGGACTTTCGTCGTGTCCTTATCCTCCCGGACAACTGCATGGTGAGGTAAGTAAATTGCTTCTTTATTATTTTTTTCTTGATCAGTAACCTTGACCATGTGATTTAACTCTAAATATTCTTGCATGACCTTTGTGTAATCTGCCTTTAATTTTGGATTTTTTCCTAACCTTATCTCTAAACCTTTTAATCTTTTTTCAGCAATACTTCTGGACTCACCAAGCCTGCTGACCGGGTCAGCGTCACGTAGCGGTAATTTCACAATGTACCTGCCCTCTTTATTTCTCATCGTGGACGCTGAGAACAATTTTTCACATTTAATTTCATCCTCTGTGAGCATTCTTTGTGTTCCTGATGTTTCAGCCTCCAGTTCCCAGAACCTTTGCAGCATATTGTCAGCATCAAAACTTGAATGCATCACATTGATGTGAGAATGTACATTGGATGAATTATCCACCTCACATACCCCTGATATTATCCACCCAAACGCAGTATCCTGCGCCAAGAGAGAACCACCCAAATTTCTTTGAATGCCTTCTTGAATGATTTGACTGTATACCTCAGCACCTAATAAGATATCGATCTTATTAGGTCTGTGATATTCAGGATCAGCCAACTCATCAACTGTCAGATTTACCCATTCTACCCTGGTTACTTTGGCAACTGGGAGAAGGGACGTAACTGATTTCAAGACATAAGCATCAACCTTAACCTGAAACTGGGGATCTACTCTGGACCTTATATTAATTTTGACAGTGGACTTTGAAGTCACACTTTTGTCACCACCTACACCTACTATAGTGTGTTTGGCCGCAATCTTTTTTAATCCTAAGTACTGAGCCATAGCTTCTGTAATGAAAGATCCTTGCGACCCTTGGTCTAATAATGCCCTAACCGAAAAATATGTCCCGTCTTTCGACTCAGCTTGCACCACAGCTGTAGTTAATAAAACCGTTTTACAACAGTTACCTGTCGAAAGACAAGACACAAGTGGCTTACTAGACCCCTCCGCTTGCGCGGTAAACTTATTGCTGTCTGATGCAGCATTTTCCTCGATCGACTTTTTGCTAGTCGACGAAGCTCCCTCGTGAACCGTCTCAATTTCTGCGCTAACAGAACCAGAATCACCACTAGGGTGCAATAATGAATGGTGGCGGCGTTTACACACCTGGCATCGGACCATGTTTTTACAAAATTTTGCAGAGTGGTTGCTGTTCAAACACACAAAACATAAATTTTTCTCCATTGCAAAATTACGTCGTTCGTCGTTAGATTTTTTGGCGAATTTTTTGCAAGCATTTATTTTATGATCTGCAGCACAATACGCACACGACGCAGTGTTTTTATCTTTTACAATGTGAAAAGATTTTGTACTTTTAGTCTCTACTCTGTTAGACTTTGAATCTAAATTTTCTAGACCTCTAAAACGCCCTATCAAGAAATCGGAAAATTGCACAAACGTTGGAAATTCGTCAGTTGGATCTGATGCTACTTTTAATTCCCATGCTTTTCGGGTATCTTTGTCCAATTTCGCGCTCACTAGATGGATTATCAAAATATCCCAAGATGAAGTATTTACACCTAGATTTCTTATAGACTCTAAACAATCTGATGTGGTACTAATTAACTTCTTAATTTCAGAGGCAGATTCGGACCCTAAACTTTTTTGATTTAGTAGACGATTCAAAATGCCGTTTGCCAAAAACCGCTTATTGTTGTACATACTATCCAATTTTTCCCAAGCAACTTGATAGCTATCAGATGTCACTTTAATGTTTCGCAACAACTGTTCCGCCTCACCCGTTAAATGTCCTCTGAGATAGTAGAACCGTTGAGCATCATCCAAAGACTTGTTTTCATGCACAAGCCCTAAAAACAAATCTCTGAACGTCTGCCACTCAGTATAGTTCCCGGAAAACGTAGGTATTTTAATTTCTGGCAACTTGAAACGTCTAGCTATACCATCACATTGACTATTAGAACTTGAATTTAACTGTGTCTCTGGTGTTTTTAAACTATATAACATTTCTTTTAAATCAGTCTTAAATTGTACATACAATTCTTCAACATCATCATAGACACTATTTTTATGATAATCCGAACTATATAAATCACTTCGCTTAACTTGACTAATAATTTTAGTATGAGTGCTTGTAAATAAACTCCACTGTTGCTCTAGGTTATCTAATCTAGTTTCAATATATGGAACCGTCAAACGGTCTTTAGGAGACTTTTTAAAATTAGTCTTAACTTTTAGCATTTTCGCTCTTATATCCTCCTGTAAATCGTTAAACGCTTCCATTTTAAATTGTTTATCAAGAACTCTGTAGTTGACTCAAACAATACTTAAACAAATTTGTCTCACACAATAAAATAGAAACAAAGTTAAACAAAAATGAGCAGTCTTTTTGCCCGTACTTCCAACAAAATTACGCCAAGTTGAAACACAAATTTCGCAAAATTTTACAAGTCTTTTCACAACTAAATCTAGTAAAAATCGGGCATGGATTCCCCGTCTCAACCAACTATTGCTTAAAACTATTACAAGTCCAAACTAACTAAATTCTTCTAAGTCAAACTTCACTATCTTCAATGATTCTTGAAATTTTCAAAGTTTCACTAGTCTTTACTTTAAAGTTCAAATTTGCATGCACTTCTCAATTTCTCAACTTTGATATCTTCTAATAAATAAGGTCTAAAATGTACTCACAATTGAACCCCGCACTCACTGTCACTGATTTGCTTCGGCGTCACGCGCCTGTTGACAAGTGGCGCTCTGCAACCTCGTTGTCACCTCCCGAGTTCACCGCTCCTCCGAGTTTTACCACCCGGTTCCACCACTGCCTTGGCGCCTCTCCAGCCGCCTTGCTGTAGGGATGATCTGGACAGCAATCCACTGCCAGTAGCGACGAAAGGGGTAGTAACCACTACCACCACCGGTGATTACCAAAAACACGCCCAGCCAAATCCGGCTCGAAGGACCATGAACAAATCTTGGGTTCCGTTAGGCGAGAAATAAAAATGCTTTCGTACCACTAGTGCCCTCTAGCATTTATTCGTTAAGACGATTCACACAAAAAAAATAATTCTTAACCTACTTATACTATCCGCGGTAACGAAACCATAGCGAGATCTATTTCGACGCCAACGCCATCTATCGAGCTTCAAGGAACTAAATTAGATCTCGCCGTGGTTTCGCTACATACTTAAACACGGCTCCCCACCGTCATAAACAAATCGATGAACACACAACAAAATCCAAGATATCAGGCAGAATCTTAATCCAGAGTCACAGAAAAATGTCATCGTATAGAAAAATAATCAGAATCTACAGGCAAGCAGTAGTCATACAAGGTACAGTAACTCCCAGAGTCCATAAGCAAAACAGTCGCACAAACAACCTATTAATACAATTCGAAAAGCAAACCATTTTTTGTAACTTAACCAAGATTTTTATTAAATGGCATCATTAAAAGTTCAGCAAAAGTCATGAAGTCAACCCAGAAAAAGAAAACTACGCCATGATTATTTTTTTATCTATTATCTATACATATAATAAAATTGTAGAAAAGTGGTGTCTGTACAATGGAAATATATGAAAAAAAGTAGCAGGGGTTGTTATTATATCGATGCCGAACCCGAAATTGTAATTAATTTTTTTTTTGTCTGTTTGTCTGTGTGTTTGTGCACGCTAATATCAGAAACGGCTTATTCGATTTAGATGCGGTTTTCACTAATATATTGCTTGTAAGCTTCACTTAACATTTAGTTTATTTCATGTCAATTGTCAATCGGTTCATAAATAAAAAAGTTATGTCAATTTAAAGAATCACGGCGAACATTTGTTAAGGTATTCTATCAGAGTACGTACATGCCTGGCGCCTGCGCGTCCGTGGCTATACAACGTTTAACGTTAAATGCGCAAAACCTGAAAATAGTTTGATCAGAATAACGAGCAGAATTAATTGAACCACTTTTCAATACAGGTCACATTTTTTTAAATATCTTCATTAAAAACGTTGCCGTGTCTATTCATTAATAGGTCAAGCAAGCCAATGTCAGCGCGGCGCAGCGGCCCGGTGACGACTCCTCCCTCCGTAAAGCGTCGTCGCAGACGCAAGAAACGATCAGAATGGCCAGTAAAACTAAAACAGCACATAAAACCTTTACAATTTCTTTAATGACTTATTTTCTCTCTGAAATGGCATAGTACCTAGCAAAACAAAACTTCTGCACCAAAGCATCTTTTGTATGGCTCCACATATATATAATAACCTGCCGCCTTTTCTCAAAAACATAAGTGACTTAAATACTTTTAAAAAAAAATTACAGCATTTACTGATTGCCAAATGCTATTACTCTATAAGAGAATATTTAAATGACAAGACATTGAAACAGCCGCTTTGTACAAACCAATAATGAAATGTAAAAGTCTACTCACAGACTATGGACTATTATTATGTAATTTTTAATAATTAATGACAATTTGCCACTTGTAGTTTGACATGTACTCTAAATCAGCAAAATGTAATATGACATTTATTTTAATTAACAGTAAACATAATAATTTGACATTTTTAATTTGACATTTATTTATATTATTTTTTTTAAAAGTGCTTGACACTAAAAATGTATTACATGTCAATTTAGGGATTACACCGCATTATTTTGTGAATTTTGTATGCCTCAATGGCGGGACATAGCTGACCTATGTAATAATTATACCTAAGACATCCTATGAACCTATGATCCACAATAAATTATTTTGAATTGAATTTGAATTGAATTGAATTGAAATAGGTCAATTGAATTAAAAATCAGTTTTGGTGTCTGAGGTTTTGCGCATTTAACGTTACACGTTGTATAAATCGCACTGAGAGCCGCGCCGCTGCCATAAGGATTCAGTTATTCGTAGCTCCTGGACTACCAGCACATAAAATAAAATTAAAAGTAGGCGTACCCATAATGCTTCTTAGAAATTTAAGCCCCCCAAAACTTTGCAATGGCACCAGGTTAAAAGTGACCAATTTACAACGAAATCTGATAGAAGCAGAGATTTTAACATGGTGTGGAAAAGGTGAAGGTGTTTTCATTCATGGACGAAGTCGCGGGCACAGCTACTCAAATATAAACTAGTCAATTAAGTTTTCATTAATGATCATTATTTTGCCAGATTTCGATATATCATAAACTTGATTTGATAAAATTTAGTAAATTATTTCATCGGTATCTATCACGGTGACAGAAGTAGACGAGCAATAATTCCATCAATAATTTCCTCTCAATTGTTCTTTGGAACAATGGTGATATCAAAATTATGGCCACTAAAACAGCTTTAAAACTGTATAAAAACTTTTTCTCTGGCTTGTCATTATTTTGATGTTTTAGGCCTATAAACATAAAGTGCACGGTGGCTAAACTTAGGAGTCCGGTAAGGTTTTATTTATTAAAATTACATAACATTTGAATGAATGATACGTAAGTCAAACGTCTGTCACGCTGATTGGTGGAGATCGTAGATACTTTAATATTAAATATACAACATTCACTGTAACAAGTAACACATCTTTATTGGTTGTAAATAACACATGTTAGTTCAGCATGTTACATTGTAGTGTGGTCTTAGAAAAGTTAATTCTTCAATCTTTGTTACATTGGGGCACGCAATAAAAGTACAGTGAAGGGTGAAAATGTCGCCGCAGATTGCCAATAATCTCTTTGATTACGTTACGAGGTCGAACAGAATCCTCACGAGCCTCGTATGACCCCTCTCGGATCCCTCACGAAGGAGTGCCGATCCGATCACAACATTCCTCCCTTACACGCAATTTGTTCAACTTAGTTATTTATTTGATCAGAGTGACGTAAACGCGTCCAATCAATGCTATTACATTAGAGTTAGACGCGTTCCATCCCTCAAATGATGGATTATTTGATATCAGCAAATTGAAATGTAATGGTGGTCTTGGAGATTGAAATTCGTGTAATTTGATAGATATCTAATGAATGGGAGAAATATAATATTAGGTACCTACATTACACGTGCTACCTGTTGTTTAACATTAGGTACCTGCATTACACGTGCTACTTGTTGTTTCATCAGATTATTTCCTGGTTCCACTTTACTTACTGAATAAGATTATTTATCCAAAATTTACTTATTATGTAAGAAGCTACTTTGATGGTTTTGTTGGCTTCAAGCTCGAACTTTGTATAATTCCACTATGTGTGCCACCTATGATGACCAAGTTTACGACGAGTAAGTTCTTGTTAAGCCTTTATACCCTCAACCCTAACGAAGCCATAACTAAACGTGGAAAAAATGCAGACTCAATCTTATTGCTGTCTCCAGTTTCCCTCCATCACATAAACTGTATGTATCAGCACCCCACTATAATTTCCCTAAAAATAAAAGTGGAATCCTGTTACAACCCCTTACATTACATAAGGTACATACTTCTGATGTCTTCACCATAAAGCTATGTATCAGCAGATCACGCCCCGGGCCGCAGTCAGCAAAACTGCGGGATGTGCGAGAAGCGAGCACGCGTGAAGAATGCGGGATCACTTGGAGGTTCCACTGGCTTGGGGGCAGTGTGCGCACTTCTCGCTTCACTGGGCTATTGGATTATGTGATTGTTATGTAAGGGTTGGATGAAATGTCGGTTCAAATAATACTTTTTGATTTAGAATTCCTTATTTTGTGTCTAATATTGAAAAAAGTGTTGTATGTATGAATAGTGAGTCAAAAGTTTACAGGCATCGCTGCTTTTACCAAGAAATGCGAAGAAACAAACATGTTTAGGCACTTCATAAACAGAAAGTCTAGGGTGATTATTGCTAACTCATTCTCTCCTTGAAACGTAAGAGAAAGCCAATAGTTTATTAAAACGCGAATCTTTTCTGCGGTAACTTTAAAGTCCTCAAACAATAGCTAGACTTTAAATCTAAATCTTTTCAAACAGTTTGTAACTGGCTCAATAAAGCCGTTGTTCGAAGAAGGCACGTCACAGGGTGCGATTAAAGAAGTGCCCTCTATCCTCTCCAGCGGGTCTTCGAGGGGGAGTGGTGGGGGCGCACGTGGGGGGAGGTACACGGTTACGTGGAGGGTGCTTCGTGTGAGCACTCTTTAGAAAATCGCAAATCGCCCGAACAGCGCTGCCTCCCGGCTCTCCATATGCCATGTTATTGGTTTTGAATGTGACAACTGGTTCGTGTTTTAAGGATGATGGCACTTACTTTGTCGAACTATGACGGGCTGATACTTTGTACACTTATCAAGGGTGCCATTCTTAAGCAGTTCAAACTGTTTCCGTACTATTTTTATGGATTTACCACAAATCTTATAGACAGAGCGTAAGCGAGCTCATATTTGTAACCCAGTTACCTACTGTTCATTTTATACCGAAGTGAAATCTATCTATGTGAACGAACAGAACAGAATTCCCGTTAAATTATATAAAGAAAAATTTCACGTTTGAGAAATGAGTCCTTAGATAGTAACTATTTGTAGATGGATTAATTGATGTTCTCTAAGCTTTGACTCCTCATCTGTTCAGGACTGGTGCTGGTGAAGCGCATACAGTGACAATATAACAACAAGTTCTGGCTGTTGACATGGGGTCGCCGCATTTTTGTAGCGCGTCCGCCATGTTTACCGACGCGGACGTTGATAGTTTTTCGGCCATCATGCGCAAAAGATGCGCATCTTTGCTACGCCGTGTTCGCGCCAGCCCCAACATCATTGTAAGAACGTTGGCTGATAGGTGGGACTCTCCAATCTTGGGGCGGTGGATACGACTATACGCAGTCAAGTAGACATTCCCCAGGATCGGCGAGCCTCACGCAGCCTAGAAAAAATGTTACTAACACTAGTTTATAAGCTTACATTGTTAATAACAAAAATATGGAAGTGATTCTGAAATAAATGTTTATGTATTTTATTTACTGCATTTAAGTACCAAAAAGATTTTAATATGGAGTCAGTGGAACTGATTGTTTTTATTTTCTAACCAAAATTGCTACAAAGGACTCTCTCATTTAAAGGAGATAAATATTTGGTAATGTATATGAATCGTATTATACCTAAAAAAGTAAATAATTTATCATTTCAAATGGACATTTTTTTTTAATAAAGATTAATCGGATTGTCATAAAAAGATAATGTTTTGATAATGCACTCAATGGATTCAAGTCGTTATGGTCGTCAATGTCAATGCATGTACTGAAGCGTTTTTAGCATTCATATTAAAAGAACAAATTTATAATAAAATATGAATCTAAGGTGAGGTTATAACTTAAATGTAAGACCCTTCGTACGTATACAAATGTAAGGTAAGACCCGTCGTACGTATAAAAAAAAGGCTCTTTGGTCCTATTTTGTGACTCATGAAGGAGAGGCGCGAGATGATCCTGCAGTCTTCAGATGATGCGCTCGCGTACCGGCGGCTCAATAGACGGATCTCTAAGTCCTTGAAAAGCGACTGTTGAGGACCTAACTAAAGGTTTGTAAATAAAAGGTAAAAGTGGACTGTAAAAACCTTCGGCGCTTCAATACAGACCGTATTAAGGACGCTATAGAGCGGAATAAAGGCTTCAAGGTCTTTGCTAGAGATCTGTCTATTGGGCAGAGCCAGCTTACGAATCTGAAGGCCGATGATGGCAGAACCTGGCGCCAAACCTAATCTGTTGAGAGAGATAGAGAGGTTCTATACACGTCAACAAGTAATCCCGTTAAGAATCTAGCAAACAACCCAAGAGTTAGATTGACCTGATACTATACCGAAGACATCCCGGAGGTCAGTCTGTACGAGATTAGGATGGCTCTGAAGCAGCTCAAAAACAACAAAGCGCCGAGTTATAACGGAATCACGGCTGAACTGCTGAAGGCCCACGGAAAACCCGTTCTTAAGGCCCTTCATAAGCCGTTTGGTTCCGTCATACTAGAGGGTAAAACACCACAGGCATGGAACAGACGTGTGGTGATATTTTTCTTTAAGAAGGTTGACAATGTGACGACTATCGGTACATCGAGGTGCTGAAGTATCTACACGAAAACACCACTATGTCAGTCCGACTCCAGGATAAGAACTCGTAACCTATCCTTCTGCAGCGAGGTGTGAGACAGGGAGACGTTAACTCTCCGAAACTGTTCACCACTTCTCTGGAGAATGTCTGCAAGACTCTGGGACTGCAAAGGGGCTGGCATTAATATCAATGGTGAGTACATAACTCACTTTCGGTTCGACGATATCTTAGTCATGGATGAGACTATGGGGGGCCTCAGTACAATACTCTGTGACCTCAGTAGAGCTTCCAAAAGAGTGTATCTTAAAATGAAGATGGACAAAACGAAGGTCATGTCAAATACCATGTAACACCCACTCTCATGAAGATCGGAGACGCTACACTCGAAGGCGTGGACGAGTATGATTACCTAGGACAAACTGTCCAGTTAGGTAGTTCCAACTTCGAGAAAGAGGTCAATCGTCGAATCCGACTCGGCTGGGCAAAGTTTATTTATTTTAAAAATCACAGCCACATTACGTACATTAAACTTATTCTAGAATAATCTTAATAACTAAAGGACTAATTTATTATCTGTAAGTAGGTTTGTACGGCACGGTTGGCGCAGTGGTTATGCGATTGACTGTTGTTCCGGGTCTGGCTGTTCCTGTATGTGAGTTTTAAATGTTTGTAAACGTACCCACAATACAGGAGAAATTCCTAGTGCGGGACAATGTTTGTTCACAATGGGCCTTATTAGAAGGCTAAAAATCACTCAAAGGGCAATGGAGAGGGCTATGCTTGGAGATCCGCAGGAGAACCAAGGTAGCCGACATAGCCCAAAAAATAACCAATCTTAAGTGGCAGTGGGCAGGGCACAATGCTCGCAGAACAGATGGCCGATGGGGCCGAAAGGTTCTGGAGTGGCGACCGCGTACCGGAAGACGTAACGTTGGAAGGCCTCCCACAATGTGAACCAACGACCTTCTGGAAGCAGCAGGTACCCGTTGGATGCGAGAAGCACAAAACCGGTCGAGGTGGAGGGGCTTGGGAGGCCTGTGTCCAGCAGTGGACGTCTCTCGGCTGAAGTCATGAACAAATCAGTGTGAGTTACTCACAGAATGTAGGATTAATGGCATAAAAATTATAAATCATGAAATTAAATTAGCAACCAGATTGATTTTGCGTAGACTCGAGATAGTCCTATGGAGTGGGATCGGCATGTTTCCAAGCACTCTTATCTTGAATATTAACCCTCTAATTTGTAATATGCGTATTTAAATAAGCTGCTTGTTTAATATAAGTTTTGTCAGCTTATTATGAAGGTCTAAATTATTCTTTACAAGCATTTTCAGGTAATTTTTTTGCTTTTTCAGTGTAGTTTCAAAAACCAATTTTTAAGAAAAACATGTTCTCGTAGCTACTTGTACCACTTACATGAGTAAAGACGTTTCTCCTCCCAACTGCACAAAGAGTTCTAATTGAAAAGTTTTTATTTTCGTCTGTGGTTGGCATTGGGACGCGCCCATTAGGTGGCGACTGCCCACTCTGTAAGTGTCGCTACTTGTGTGCGGCGCCGGGCGCTGGGGGTCGTGCGAGGGGAGCATCTTCAGCACTACCATGAACCATTGGCTTTTATTTCTCCACTAGAAAAATGGGTTACAGTAAGTACTAGTGAGCGGCTATCTCCGTGGCGGCTATTGATAGGTTTATTCAGTAAAGAAGTAAACCTTTATTTTGGAGCTTATACCTAACATAGTTTGTCTTTTAGGTAATTTGAAATCAATTCCATCATTAAATTGCTCGTTGTTTACATTTAACATTCACATGGTTCTGTATGTGTGTCTATAAAGCAGTCGTTTTGCGCTCATCTTATCCGACTTACGTATATTTCTGTATATTTCTTGGTGTTTCAGCTCAGAAAACTGCAGTTAAAACTTTACTGAATTTGAAATCATCTTATAGAAATGATCCATCATTCGGATGATATTATAAAAGGACACTGACATTGAATCTGACTTATTTTCATACTCTAGTAACATTCTAGTGAGATGTGGACGAATATATCTCCTATCTTGTAAACACCTTCACCAACAGAGATGTTTTCGGTTACAACAAAACTTATCTACGGACACCGCTCACGTTACTGCCACAATATCAAAACACATGTCACATTGTTAACAATACGTGACAGTTGTCACAGTCGGCGTGGTTACATTGTAATGTTGTGGTGACAGAATAGAATGCAGCAGCGGATGATGCTTTGTAAGAGGATACCTTTGTTTGTGGAGACTGTGGACAGTGAGGCGTGGCGGGCAGCGAGAGCCACAATGTTATTGTGTACACATTTATTTTGGCATCGACGATGAAAGCTGGTGGTTTATTTTATTTTACTCAATGGACAGGTGTGTGTAGTATATCCTCGTGATAAGGACGATCCGGGGTCAAATGTCTACAATATCACTTATTATTGGAAACGGTTGTACTTACATTGGTAACTACAAATTGTTAAGTATTTTATTAATTCGTGTATGAGATAAGTTGTGAAAAAATATGTTCACATAGAGATTGACTCTTTATAGATGTACTTTATATTTTATACTTTATACTTTCTACTTTATACTTTACACATCCCAATCATGAACATCATCAACATTCCCCTGCCCTTAACCCAATTTATTTGATGTCGGCGCAGCATATCTTTTTCTTCCACACTTCTCTATTAGTCATCCCCTCGGAACTCAACCCCCCTTTCTAACCATATCATCATTCACACAGTCCATCCATCGCTCCTTTGGTCTTCCCAATCATGAACACCAAGGAAAAAAATTATTTTTCTTCTTCTAAGCGTGTCTATGACAAAAATAGCACGAAAACATTTATGTTTTCTTATTGTTGTAATAAAAAAATATATATATTTGGAATTTGGTCAGAATCAGAATCAGAAATATTTATTTGCCAACAATGTAGGTACAGGTTTGAGATGGTACAGAAAGGGATGCTTCCGCTACATTCTACGGCATGCAAAAACATTAGTATTAGCATTGGTCTGAAATAAAATATGTATTTATTGCGCTATAAAACTGAAAAATAAATAAATGATTACACCTGCTACAGAAACTCAACATATTTCTTAGTTTTTGTAAGAAGATGGTGATTAATGAGCAAGCTCCTCGTAATGATGGCGTCTTCGTGCGCTGGAGTGGCGCCGCCGATCACCCGCAGCGGCCGCCAGTGCCCAGACAATGCCTTTGTGACGCAGAAGGTACTTGAGTACCTCTCCAATACACTGCAGGACACGAAAATGCGGGCACAGTGAGAAAATGTCAAAATTCACAATCTATGGCAACCGTTTCGAAAATGGAAAGACACAAGACAAACTTATGGTAGGTATAATATATTATATCTTGCTTTTTCCTCTCACTAATTAACTACTTATCTAATGTGTGTGGTAATACCAACATGATAAAAAGAATTATTTAAAGCATATAATATTATACTTTTAACTACAGAAATTAACATTCAATTCGTTTACAATGTTGAATTGAATTGTTTCTCATTGATTCACATTTAAGTTATAAATATTTGATTCTTATTTTCCTGTTCGATGATAAAGAAAATATCAGTGAAAATAAAACACCTAGTGCTTTTGTGCACCTAGCATGTTTTCTTTACCATCACATAGCCAAAATAATATTGAGAATCAACCTGGAGTCGTGCTCAGTGTCCTCGAGCACAACAGCAGCGTCTCGTTGTCCACAAAGCAGTATTGTTATCTGATTGTAGTGGATCAGTGTCGGCGTCGTCTGATGTTTTCTCATTTATTTCCATATTACTCGTACTTTGTTGGAGGCCGCGAGCCACCCTCCGCGGCTAACGAAGGCGTCTCAAACGTCAACTCGCGCCGTTCTCATTGAAATGAGAGGTTTCTTTGAAAATTGGACGCCGTTATTATGTCCTTGTATAATTTATGTGCTTTTTATGTACTCCCAGAGATAAAGGTATGTGCAGGTCTATTTAAATCTTTTGGCTTATGTAAAAATAATCGTTAAATCTCCACATACCTCTTACCTATATTTTTTTGAGTACCAATTAGGATAAAGTAGATATTATTTTATAATACTCAGTTTCTTTATTATCACATACATATAACGAGGACGTCATGACACACTATGTTCCTGTTTTATTATCACATACATATAACGAGGACGTCATGACACACTATGTTCCTGTTTTATTATCACATACATATAACGAGGACGTCATGACACACTATGTTCCTGTTTTATTATCACATACATATAACGAGGACGTCATGACACACTATGTTCCTGTTTTATTATCACATACATATAACGAGGACGTCATGACACACTATGTTCCTGTTTTATTATCACATACATATAACGAGGACGTCATGACACACTATGTTCCTGTTTTATTATCACATACATATAACGAGGACGTCATGACACACTATGTTCCTGTTTTATTGCAACGTGCGTTGATGTCTTTTGTTCTCCGCGTGAAACAATGCCAATATGACAAGGAACCTAATGAATAAACCCAATTTAAATGTTAGAGAGTGACCTACTTGTGCGGTTGTGCCTCGCAGTCGGCAGAAATGTAACATGTAACAGGTGTGTACTTGCAGTACAATCATTTTTATTTTTAGAAAAAAATTTTCCTAAGTGGGTTCTCTCTCCCTTCATCAGACGTTCGTTTCGTATTTCACCAGCATATTTTATTTAATTTCAACATTAATTAAACTAAGTACTCATAAAAAGATTTCCTTCTTCGAATATAATATATAACAGTCGAGTCCAATGTATCATCCACTTTATATAAATGTAAATATATAAAGTCTCGGTGGTGTCGGTCCAGGCGTGGGGGGGAGGGGGTGAGAGCTGTGGGCCGCAGGGACGGGAGGCAGATTCGTTGTGCCTTCAGTGCAAATCACTTCAATAAGTTTACGAATACCATAACTCAGTAGTAACTTATGTAGCGCGCATCGAATTGACCAACACTTATGAATATAAATTATGTTATCACACATTATGGTGCCATGTTCGATATGTTCATGTTTGTTTATGTATTCATTTGTTTTGATATTATGTAGTTGATTAGATATTCATAAACATGAGATTTTAAAAAAGCAATATTTGAACACCCTGATGCTTGATTCTTTCGCATTAAGAGTAAATTGTTATAATTTCCTCACTGGGCCCATCGTGAAGTTATAGGTAAAGTTAATATGTTTTGATCTAGAAGTTATTTGCTAGTTGCCATCAAGTTTTTTAAAACTTACTATAACATTTATAAACATGGTTTTTCAGGAGTCCATCCTTCTTTCATCCGCACACAATACCTCCACATCCGTTGTTATTCACCCACAGATGTTCATTGCACATCATGTACGCATGAACACAACCCCTGAGGGGTTGTAGTAAAAATAAAACATGCTGCAATCACAACAATACAACACAATCTCTTAGCATTACGTACCTACCTTACGGAGCATTACGAGTTCCCCTCACCGCCATATTATCATCAGAGTGGGTGTATAAAAACTATTCTCGCTAATGTCATTGTCGCGGGGGTGCAGGGAGTGCAGGGGTGCAGGGGGTGCAGGGGGTGTCATTACCGGGAGGACATCGTTATGGGCCGGAGCTGCGTCGTTAGCTATAGACAAAGCCTGTGCTATGTACTCCGCCATTTTTGAGACGAACAACGCCAGCGCGGGAGCTGGACGCTACTTCTTATGTAGATACAATTTTTTTTTATTTGTGTATTTACTTTCATTAAAACGGTTTTATACCAATTAAAAAATTTTAAAACATGATTTTAGTAATAATTTAAAAACACGTTCATAAATCCCTCTCACAGTAATTCTGTCCTCCTCACACAGTACTTCTGTCCTCCTCACACAATACTTTATATAAGATATATATTATAAGATTCCTCGAATGCTTGTCTTTCAATCCCGTTCACTTATTATGACTTAGGTATCTTTTACTCTCTTATCCCTCTTTTCTTTCCTATATTTGGATTTGTTATCTTTTATCGCTCAGGGTTGATGAGTTATATTCTCTACGCAAGTTGAGAGCCAACCGCTTATGACAGACCTCCGCTATATTCTCTACGCAAGTTGAGAGCAAACCGCTTATGACAGACCTCCGCTATATTCTCTACGCAAGTATAGAGCCAACCGCTTATGACAGACCTCCGCTATATTCTCTACGCAAGTTGAGAGCCAACCGCTTATGACAGACCTCCGCTATATTCTCTACGCAAGTTGAGAGCCAACCGCTTATGACAGACCTCCGCTATATTCTCTACGCAAGTTGAGAGCCAACCGCTTATGACAGACCTCCGCTATATTCTCTACGCAAGTTGAGAGCCAACCGCTTATGACAGACCTCCGCTATATTCTCTACGCAAGTTGAGAGCCAACCGCTTATGACAGACCTCCGCTATATTTTGTCCTCCTACATTGCCATTTTACCAAATAAAATAAGATAGGGGGAAACAAACTTCCAAAACTTTTTCATAAATTTACACTCGGCACTCATAATTCCCAACAAATGTTGGCAAGAATATTTGTTACGTTAACTTTACGTTGAAAGAGCACAACGGACATTAATAAAAGTAATGTACCTACTTCAAAAAAAGGACCTTTCCCACTTGTGAGCTATACCAAATTAGTAACTTATTATCAATCCGAAAATTATATATTATAGGTACACGTAGTACTAAAAAAACATAAAACCCTGCCATGAGATTCCAATATCTTAGCTAGAAGAAGAAAACACAGAGTTGCTTGCACCACTCTAGTAAAAACAAAATTTGCTAAAATTCAGTACGACAGACGCTCGTCTTACTTATATAATAAAATAAATAAAGTAATAGATATCTATACTAAACCGTTTAAAGAACGCAAATCGTTGCTGGTTAAATGGATAAAAAAGTTATGTTATGATGAAATTGAGAATCTGCTGTTAAATACGAATTAAATTGTTCCTATTTACACAAACCACTTTCCGTATAAATCAACCTTGCACACACTCACACCCTTTCACTCACAAACACAGAAACACAAACACACACACACACACTCGCACGAACGCACACAAGCACACACGCACGCACACACTCACACACACTCAATAACACACACACACACACGCACACACACCACACACACCAACAGACTTATGGAAAAACTAGAATTATTAGACTGTTAATTATTCATTTACACTTTTGTTTTGTAACTTATTACACTCGTATGATATAAAAGAGCGGCGCCTCCTGGTACAGGCATCTATTTGCTTAAAAGGCGACGCCACCAACTGTATAACCTTGTATAACGTGTAATAACGAAATAAACATTTTTGATTTTGATTTTTGATTTTGACTTATTTAAACCTTTTCTTTACTTTCTTAAGCCGACACCTAACCACCCCCAAAAAATACCCTATTTCTGTCTCGTACTGTCTAGTACTGACTCATCTCCCGCTCTGGTGTGCTACGTAGTGCGCGGGCGCGGGTGGGCGGCGCGGCTCGGCAGCTCGTTCGTTAGCGAATGCGTCCGTAATGAGCGTTTTGTACCAAATGTAAAAATATACCGAATGTAAAGATATATCAAATGCACTATCAAGTAATGTGGAGCGTCCTCCTCTGGGCCTAACCGGACGTGTTCGCTATCACAAGTGGCGACGCTTTATGTTACTTGTCAACGAGCAAATATAATTTCAAAGGACGTGATATTTTTTATCGGAATAGTAAGTAATTAGAATCGGGGTGGCTAACTGTTTTATCAGATTGAGTTATTACGAATTTTGTGGCAACACTACATAACAAGAACAGGAGCTTGTGGCTACGTAATAACATCCACCCGAGTCGTGCAATCAGGTTAAGCTAGGCTTGCCGTGGTTGGCCCGTGGATGGGTGACCACCTTAACACATTAAGACCCCTCCGTGCCTCGGAAAGTACGTTAAGTCGTTGGTTCTGGCTGCCAATCGTTGATCTTTGACAGTCGTTACGGGTCGGCAGAAGCCCGAAAGTCTGACAACCAGTTTTACCCAAGGGTATCGTATTATCCAGTAACTGGGTTGTGGAGGTCAGATAGGCAGTCGCTCCATGTGAAATACTGTTATTTCACTGCATTCGGTTAGACCGGAAACTAACCCCAACATAGTTGTGAAAAGGCTAGGCAGATGATGACTACATAACAAAAACAATCCACAATTATTAATAATAACTTCGACAGTTTTCATTGCGATTTATCAATGCCTATATTTTCTAAAAGTGTTCATGACAATTTTCGATTATTTTCGCTGTCGAAAGCTCCCCCGCTTGGCGTCGCCAAGCGTCATCACGATAATGAGCACAGCAATCACCGCCTCACACGCACACACATACACATACACACACACAAATGTGTGCACCACTACTTATGTGAGCGTAACCTTATGTACTGATTAATGGTGAGAAGCGCGGAACTACGTCGTAATAATTATGTGTTACCGACGACGGTAGAAAACGATGAGAGCCACAAATGTACGCAACTTATGTAGAGGAAGTAGTTTTTGTAATTTAATCACATGTTAACGGTATGAACATGGATTTAGTTTCACATAAAAAGTGACGACATCTAGTCCTTGTTGTAGAACACAGAAATAGTATTAAAGGAAAGAAAAAGTTCAGGTAAAAGCAACAATTATAGTATCTGGTCTGAACATGTTTAATACTTACTACACATGTATAATCTGGGCATCGGAAAATTGTACGCTACTTCGATCTGTTACCATCACGACTAAGAATGTAAAAATGTGTTTTGATGGCCAGAGTTTGGCAAATTCTATTGGAGCAACACATACGCTTGTCACTAGTTCACTCATCAAATAAATAAGTTGCCCATCAGAAACACAACAACAAAACACAAAAACAACACACACTCGCACGCACACACACATACACACACACACAACATAGTTGTGAAGAAGTATTGTTACTAACATATTTGAGTCCATTGTTACTTGTATATTAAATATAAATAAATAAATAATAAAGCGTCCAATGGACTACAATTAAAAGCAGTAACTGTTATGCAGCGATCAGATATGTAGATAACGTTATTATCTGTAGTCTTGTCCATTAAATAGGGTGAAGTTACTTATCTCATTCATACAATCAGTGCTACATAAACTTTTTCTGACAGATATAGATCGGCGAACATCGGCAAATAACGAACATCTACGTGTGTGTGTGTGTGTGTGTGTGGTAGTGGCAGCCCGTTCGCTGATACGAGTCATTACTGTGAGTGCCACCTACAGTAACTGAGCACGCACTTAGCCTATTGCGTTGTTACACTCCAAAACTGACTGTAGACGCGACAAGCCCGCTTGTTTACTTTTATCCCTAAGACCGATGGATAAATAAGACAAAAATAAATACCTCCATGTAGGTATGCCAAGGGATGGTTGCTAACGGCTGTCTGTGATACTCGTCGAAACATTGGCAAATATCAGTTTCATTGTTCTCAATATTAGTTCAACTGTAGTTTAGCAACATATATATCATGTAAAAATAAATAAGTTGTAGTCATGGAGTGGCAGAAAGCTTATATAGCTCAGGGCGCAATAAGGCCCGGCTGCCCAATCGACTGGCCGGTGCAGGCAGCTCCCCGTAATTAAAAACGGTCAAAATTATTATTCGCATTCTCATTTCAGCGACAATCAATGTCAAAAATCTAGGTAAATTGGAGGTAGACATTTTTGAGAGATTGAGACTGAGATTAAAATGCGAACGCTCTTAAATATGCGGGAATTCACCCTCTGATACACAAAAACCCTTCTGCAATTTACTGTGTTACTGTTGTTACTGCGCTGTGCAAACATTGAACGATGGCCTTATTTAAATGACACTGGAGCCACTTTCGTTTGTCCTGTCTACAACTGTCCCCCGCCTAGTCTATGTCGTAGTGTATGTGTCGGCGGCCGCAGCTCCACTACCAATTACCGTAAAAGCCTTTTCTAATAGTTACCTAAAGCAGATCTATGAGTCTGCGGCACAATGCCCGATATACGCCCACATTACTGAGATCAAACTACACCACATTTACTTGGAAAGCTTTTGCGAAAAATTCTCTGTTTATTTGAACATATCTACTTCAGTTGATTGCTATTCATGTAATCTCAATTGACTTTTTATTGATGCTGTAGATCGAAGACCAAATCTTATAATTAAAACATCCAAAATGTAGTCGCAATCTCATCTCAGCGACAATCTCACCTCAGCGACAATCTCACCTCAGCGACAATCTCATCTCAGCGACAATCTCACCTCAGCGACAATCTCACCTCAGCGACAATCTCACCTCAGCGACAATCAACATCAAACACTTTTAGGTATTTTTTTACATAGGTATTGAGACTGAGATTAGAATTCGAACGTTTTTAAAAATATTGGAAACTAGCGACCCGCCCCGGCTTCGCACGGGTGCAATGGAGAAACACTGATAATTTTAGAGCCATTATTTCTCGTAAAAAGTATAGGATAAAAAATGGTTATTGTGGGTTATCCCTAAGATATAGACATATACCATCGCGGATTTTTTTGTAGATCTTTTTAAGGTGTACAATACTGTAGTACATTATTTTGATCTATCTCGACGGGTTCAGCCAGCGTTTACAATGTAAGCGCAAAAAAATGTGTTTATTTACGACATTACATTAGAAACCTCTAAAATCATCAGTGTTTCTCTACTATATTATGCATGTATTAGACATATAAACCTTCCTCTTGAATCACTGTACCTATTAAAAAAAACCACATTAAAATCCGTTGCGTAGTTTTAAAGATCTAAGCATATATAGGGACAGACAGACAGGAAAGCGACTTTGTTTTATACTATGTAGTGATGCCCCTCAGGAATAAAAAAAATAGTTCCAAACTTCACCCTCTTCTCTTAAATTATCATCGTCTTATCCCTGCCCGATTTATTTGATGTCGGTAAAACATATTATTTTTTCTATACGTATGTAATGATGGTTTATGAGCCGTAGTTACACTTTCTATGTGTCCAGTAAATCTTTCGAACAAGATTGTAATTTGTAAGTATTAATAACTTGTATTTCCTCCTGGGGTGTTCGGGTTTATTTGTTCTAAGACAAATTGGCATTCGTGTACGCCACGTAGCGCTATCCACTACGACGATTGTGACAATTTCTCATCACTTTTCTATTCAATTCAGGGAAAGATATTGTCCGAATCTTCAGATGATTTAATTATTGGCAGCGCACAGTAATTATATCAATCGATATCATACAAAAATTTGTTCGAAACATTATAAAGAACATTAAAAGTTGCTAGACTCATTATTGAAATAATGTCTGTAATATAGGTAATATATACGATCCTAAATTGTTAGTAATACTCGTATTACTTGTAGAAGTTATTAATAAAAAGGTACCTTTTGAAGAAGTTTAAAGGTAAAACGGATCGCGTAGCCATGTGCTACGAAATGTCGTAGCACTCGTAGCTTGTTAATTACACAATAAACTTCTTGTTTTTAACGATATTTTATAATGTTTATTAATTATGTTTTGATATGTTACTTTCTTGACGAAATCTCAATTTTAATGGTAATAATCAGACTACACTTGCTAAGTTGATTCCATGCGAAATCACGAAATGTCAAATGTTCAGATGATTGTTAAAGTATACAATAGTGACATTATTGTAAAGGGTGGCGCACAATGGCGTGCGCCTGTAACGAGCCGAACGTTGTGAATTATTCATAGCCTGGCGCTGCTTCGCGACAGTTTGTTTACTTTACATATCGCCGCTGTGTGCTTTGTAATATTAACATGAACGTGTTTGGGCACTGCACAGATTGAGCTGAATATAGTACTTACTTAAAAATATATGATTTATGCTCACTTGTAATCAAGTATTCACCGTCGCCAGAAGGTCTATCCTAAACTACAATTGGAAGAATAGAGTAAACGACAAGTGCGGACATAATGGTAATAATACGAGTATCGATTTATTTTTGTATCATGTTTTTCTCACAATCACATTAACTTAAAGGCACTTTAAATAACTATTCATTTAATTATGTTTTGTTTATTTTCCACCCTCGCATGTGGTTGAATCATCACCACAACAGTTGGGCCAGTAGTTGTAAGGTCTTGAATACAGCACAATATACTTGAATGTTTATCATCGCCTAGCTGACCGGCGTTTTTGGTCATCGGGACGGCGTTGTTGTGGCGTTGTCAGGTCAAAATTTCAATAAGGTCTTGAGTTCATTCAAATATCCCATAGAAAAAAGCACTTTCAGGTTTTCCTGAATCTACCTATTTTCCAGGTAATTTTTCCAATTTTTCTTTCCGTAAAACCTTAATTCGGACTATTACAAACATTTTAAACTAGAAAACTGCCAAATCGATTTATCCAGCCAGCCAAATCGATCTAGCCAGCCAGTTCTCAGGTGATGCGCTCACCAACGAATATCATTTCATTTTTATTTGTATTGGTACTCGTAGCACCTGATGCATGTGATACATTGTTCCACATTTGTTTCACATCGTGGCCCTAGCTATAATGTAAAGGAGGGAGTATAAAAGTAGTCAATTTTTGCCCAATGAGCGGCAAGTTAAATAATAATTGGTAATTAAAGTTCGCGTTCTACAAAATGTTAAAATATCCGTTAAAAACATTTTACGTCAAGGGAACATTTTAAAAATTATTACTCAACCACTTGTGGTAGGTACTAACATGAGCAAACTACCAATTTCAACTGCTTGTATTCAAAAATATTTATTAAAAAACCCAGAGATACATGTAAAGTGAGAAATGAGAGAAAAAAAACACTAGAATACACTTTATTCTAGTGTTTTTTTTCTCTGATTTCTCACTTAACTTATATAGCAAAAATAATTGAAAAATAGCAATAGACAATAATTATTGATTTAGATAGAATAAGATAAGTTCACCAGTATATTATTTCACAAGAGAATTGGTGTGAGAGCTCTTAATAAAATAATCTGATTTTTCACATAGAGTATCAATAGAAACGAACGAGAATAATAACATGCGAACGAGTCTCATACGGTCCGATACCATTGCGATATAGATAATAAAATAGTTGAAATTGGTAGTTTGTTTATGATTCCATCACAAGTGTGTATCATCACAAGTGGTTGAGTAATCATTTTTAAAATGTTCCCTTGAAGTAAAATGTTTACAACTTATATTTCTAAATGGCGTAGAATGCGAACTTCAATTACCAATCACTATTTCACTTGCCGCTTATTGGGCAAAAATTTACTATGTACTTTTATACTCCCTCCTTTGTGTTTGAACCTTTTTATTGTCTATTTAATCGTAATGAAAGTGTTAGTAACTTACCTAACCTGCTAACCAAAAGATCTTATAATCTATCAAAATGGAATACGGATTATATTATGATCGTGTTAGTCATAATATTATTTATAAATAACCTAATATACCGAACAGGCCTGCGACATAATAATCGGCGAGCTCACAAAATGGCGGTGGGCGCGAATTATCGAATTACACGAACAAGGAGCCCTAATACTGTAAGTGGGACCAGGGCTGCCACTGACGTCATCCTCTAATCCTGTTACGTCGCACGCCCTTGCCGCGTCTGGGGACCAGAAATATACAAACATGGGGTCATATTTTATTAAATTACAAATCGAAATGGTTCTTTGTAGCTAGATGAAGTTGGATTCGTTTTGAACGATAGGCCTGAAGATTCTTGCAGCCGTAGATTATCTTGCTTCTATGCAAACTTTGATGTGAAAGAAGGTAAAATTATTTGTTGACCCAAGTTTGTCTTAGTTTCAGTTCTAACTAATGCCAGAGTATAGTCGACTGCAGTCATTCTAAACAAGAGAAAAATAATATGATAAGAAATGTGGTAAAGATCTAGTTGAACTTTGTTTATTGCAGAATACTTTAGTGTTCGATTTTCGATGAAAAATTAAGCAGAACTCAACTAACTCCATAAGAGTCATCCCTATCGCAAAAGTTAACAAGATCGGAAGCAATTTTCACTACTGACAGCCCTAACTGTTCAAAACAAGCCAAAAATATTGAATCACTTTCCGTTATCTCTACGTCGCTGTTATAAGGTTCATTTTCGTTTGTTGGTGGTGTAGCGTTGGTGTTAGATGAAAACCAAGATGATTGCATTTGACGAGATTACGCCAGATTATATGAAGAGAAGAGAGGGCGCGGGACTTATCTAATTATGTTACGTGGAGGCTCACTCACGTAGAAATCTGCCCATAGATAATTGACGTTGACGTGATCTTTGCAGGACTGAAAAGAAGGAAGTTTATGTACCAAATCGAAGTAAATGCGTTCAAAATGTTCGTTGGCACATACATTAGATGGTCCTAATTTTAATTTGTACTTCATACATTCTGATGACAATGAAAAGATATCGCCCACCGAATACGTATGTACTCACAAGCGGGTGCAATAACATGAGACCATATAATATTAGGTGTACCTATGATTTAATTTTTACAGATTTTTTTTCTTAGAGCTTAACCAATATTTAAAATATAAATAATTCCGCGGTCTTTTGTGCTTTTGTAAGGATACCCAAGATTTTAGAGCACCAAACGACAAGTCTATGCAAGTTACAAACGACAAGACTGTGCAAGTTACAAACGAAAAGTCGGTGCAAGTTACAAACGACAAGTCTATGCAAGTTACAAACGACAAGTCTATGCAAGTTACAAACGACAGTTACAAACGACAAGTCTATGCAAGTTACAAACGACCAGTCTATGCAAGTTACAAACGACAAGTCTATGCAAGTTACAAACGACAAGTCTATGCAAGTTATGAAATGATTTGGACAATACGACAGTTTCAGAATCGGCAATAGTGGAGCCTAATGACTGTCCTCACCTACTAAACACTTCTGGCAGTAACCTAAAATTGATAACGCACAATATCAGAAGTATTTTTAACCGTGCAAACATACTTTTATAAAAAAAAATATGTATTTTTAGGTTCGTTCTTATATAATAAAATCAATAAGTCTCTAATATATCGTGTAAATAAATATAATATATAGTGTAAATAAATATAATATATAGTGTAAATTGTAAAAAATGTAGTGAAATGTTGAGTGAATACTTAGCGACATTTAATTATTCAGACACTGAAAAATTGCTAGAAGTAATGCAATAAGCTTATTATGCTAAGTCAATTTTTATTTAAAAATATAATTATTATGTATCATATATAATGTATGCCAGCTCTATGTTCAGTAACATAATAGTCCACTAAAGCACTGAGCGTTGTCAAGTGATGTCCTGAAACACAGGTTTGAATAAACCTACATCAGGCAGGTCGTTATTGAATTCAGTAGGCCTTTAACCAATAAATATAAGTTATACACTACATTTATTTTAGGCATAGTTTAATATTTTGCTCATAATATTAATATGTAACTTTGTAATGATGTAACTTCCATGTAATTTATACTTATGTGAACTTATGAATAAATTATTCTTATTCTAGTTCAAAACGCTGGATGATGTGCGTTAATTCGTTGATCAATTGATCGCCTCAAAGCCTGCAAGTTTCTTTCGCGACGGCATCCGTATGCTGCCCGATAAATGGAAGCCGATGGACCGCAAGGTCATAGAACACGATGGACCGCAAGGTCATAGAACACGATGGACCGCAAGGTCATAGAACACGATGGACCGCAAGGTCATAGAACACGATGGACCGCAAGGTCATAGAACACGATGGACAATATTTCTCAGATTAAGTTCCTTGTTCACCATTTTTTTATAATTAAAAAAATTACTTAAAAATCTGTAAAAATTAAATTATATACAGTGATCGTGTCACATGGCGACATGGCTCGGGCACAAAAGTTTTTTTTTTTTTTTAAAAAACGTTGCCCCACACTAGGAATTTCTCCTGTATTGTGGGTGCGTTTACAAACACTTAAAGTCATACAAATATTAAGGGTACAGTAAGGGTCATTCCACAGAGACAGTAAAATTGTGTTCGCTTGAAATATGTCCCAGCTCTTCAGTTTTTATTTTTTTCTAATAGTTATTTTATAAACTTTGTGACATAATCTAACAGTTTACATAGGAATCCTATTGATTATTTCATATTTTTTTCTATTGTGTTGTAGTACAGTACGTGATTGCTCACGTTCTGTCGAATGTTCGCAAAGCAGGTTACAGCATTGAGGTGTCTCTAAGCATTATTTTAAAATATTCCTTGCGCATATCATATGAAAAAAAAGTAAAGCATGTAATAAGAAAGCAGCCATTTAAATGTTAATCATTATTAAACGATATTTTTAACTTTATCGAATATTCTACAATGTTCTTAAAAAATAATCGCTCGTGTAGAAGTAAATTACAAAAATAGTAAAATATTTCTTTTTTAAAGTTGCAACATTATTTGCTATCTCTGGCAACCCTTTACCGTGTTCTGTTAGGGTCAGAGTCAGCCTTAATTCTGCCAGTGACTACGGTGCCTGACTGCGGTGGCTTCTACATCATTGTCAAAGTTGATACATCACCTCTGTACTCAACTAAACAAAGCAAGTAAGTGATTTATGAATGTGATTTCCTTATAACCTTATTGATGATTGGTCAATTACCGAAGTCAAGTGAATTAATATCTCAAAAACTTAAATTCTGTACAGGTTATGTATTTTTATGATAAAACTCACTTCTGTAGAACTCACTTCTGTCGATATAGTTTTGTGTACTGTGCACTGTGTCATTATTTGATGGTCTTAATTGAGAAGAGTGACTGGTTTTCCACAAAATTGATTGCATGGCTATCGAATCCGCAACGAGGTGATCCGGCAGAGAACAAAAGTTGTCGACATAGCTCACAGAATAAGCAAGCTGAAGTGGCAATGGGCCGGCCATATTAGCCATAGAACCGATGACCGTAACCCGTACAACCATTGGGGTTGACGTGTTCTTGCGTGGAGACCGCGAAACGGTAAACATAAGGTGGGAAGCCCTCAGGCTGGAGCGACACTCTTCGCAGGATGGCTGGTAGGAGCTGGATGAAAGTTGCCGAAAATTGAGTTGAATGGCGTGCAACAGGGGCGGCCTATGTGCAGCAGTGGACTGCTGTAGGCTGATGATGATGATGATGATGTTCGGATGGTAATCTACAAAGTCTGTCTAATTATACGTCTTTGGACGAAGACTATGTTTTCTAAAGGAACATTAGAAATATCCATTATTGCCTCTTTATGTTGAGGATAGGAATGTAACGATAACGTCACTTCTGTAGTAAATTTTTGTTTATTTTTCAGTGTGCAATTATTTCTCATAATGTAAATGATTGATCTCTGAGATTATTTTTTATAAGATAATTACATAATAACTCTTTATAATAACACAATAGAAAGGTGATTTAGTGAAATTTAAAAAGTATTTTTTTTTATCACTCCGTAGAATTACCCCGAAGATAGTACGAGTGACCGTGTCAACATGGCTCGGGCACATAAGAGTAGTACGAGTGACCGTGTCACCTGGCGACATGGCTCGGGCACATAAGAGTAGTACGAGTGACCGTGTCACCTGGCGACATGGCTCGGGCACATAAGAGTAGTACGAGTGACCGTGTCACCTGGCGACATGGCTCGGGCACATAAGAGTAGTACGAGTGACCGTGTCACCTGGCGACATGGCTCGGGCACATAAGAGTAGTACGAGTGACCGTGTCACCTGGCGACATGGCTCGGGCATATAAGAGTAGTACGAGTGACCGTGTCACTTGGCGACATGGCTCGGGCACATAAGAGTAGTACGAGTGACCGTGTCACTTGGCGACATGGCTCGGGCACATAAGAGTAGTACGAGTGACCGTGTCACTTGGCGATATGGTTCGGGCACATAAGAGTAGTACGAGTGACCGTGTCACTTGGCGACATGGCTCGGGCACATAAGAGTAGTACGAGTGACCGTGTCACCTGGCGACATGGCTCGGGCACATAAGAGTAGTACGAGTGACCGTGTCACTTGGCGACATGGCTCGGGCACATAAGAGTAGTACTCCGCACTATACAGCCGTGTAGTCTGTACTATAATGTACAGCGCTGTATAATATGGCTGTGGCTCCGCGCCGCGGCTGTGGCTCCTCCCAGCCGCCGAGTACCGATAGAAACTAAAGGTCTACAGCGCTTTTTAACTTCACTAAGTCGTATTAATACGACTTTCCTAATTTTAGAAAGTGAAGAAAAGTAGTACAATGAAAGAAAGAAAGAAGAAAAGAAAGAAAGAAGTACAATGCCTAATTAGGCATTGTACTTTTCTTGTATCGATTTAATCAGTTTGACTGAATGGTTAAGTGAATTATTGTAAACTGATGAAAACTTAAATATGTAAAACGAAATACTTTCGATCAGATAGATAATTTTAAGAAATAATTAATTTAATTTTTGTTAGCTAGGTACTTACTAGATACTTTTAGGTATAAGAACCAACGTCAACTTCACATTTCTAATAACAACATAATTAAATATGTCAAGAATAACAAAAAAACTTTTTTCATAGAAATTCGCATAGAACGCCAGTCCTATGTAGCACTCGCTTGTCAAACTACATCACACAACACAACTCTTGAGGCACATACAAGTAAAACAAAGCTCGTATACACATAATTATTATGTGGTGTGAATGCAACACCTGCTTTATATAATTAGTGCGTCCTCGAGAGTGCGTGGGTGTCGACCGCGCGTTAATTTCGCTCATTGTGTTCTGTTCGCTCATTCACCGGCCCCATTCACTCACTCACCGTCGTCACTCGCGTGTAATGTTATGCGTACACTTATGTACGCGACGGACTGTTATGTAGCTGTAAGCATGTGCTCTTACGTTGTGTTCGTTTTTTACAGGCAGCATAATAAGACAATAACTTTGTGTATGTGGACGACAGCTATGTATACATGGACATAATACTTTGGTTGCTCACGTTTACGTTCACGCATCTCTTTGTTTACAAAATAGAGTACTTAACCTAAACGACAATTTGGAGTTCTAATGTTATCTCAAACTGGGTATGTCCCTTCAATTTTAATCATACTTACGCGTTTACAAACAAAAGATTTATTTTTGTTTTAGAAGTCTTTGCAAGCTCCTTTCGCACGTAGATAAATATGATATAAATAAATAAAAGATAATATAAATAAAACATGTGCTATGCGGGAAAAGTTTCATACCTCCAATCAGCATAGCACTTTTCTGATTATCTGTGGGTATACGTATTAACACCTAAAGTGGATGATCGTAAGCTGTTATCCACGTTCAGCTTTCATTCCAACCAGTGAAGACAAGAATGTCGACAATAAGATGCTGTGAATAAAAGTAGTGAAATATCGACTAAATAAAACTAGATCTATATTTTCTGCTGGTTAGACCTTACACATCACCAAACAGCAGCGGTGGGCCAGTGGTAACGGCTGTGACTTACGAGTCTGGCGCGCGGTGAAGGAAAACATCCTCAGGAAACCGGCATGTCCTAGAACCAAAAAAATCGAAGACATGGGACATCTAGGTACCATCCCGCACTGGGCTCGCGTGGTGGATGACAGCCTAGAGGAGGCCCTCTGGCCGAGAGGAGGCCTGTGTCCCAGCAGTGAGAACATTACAGATCGATTATGGTATGACCTACGCATCATATTTTTATGAAACAAACCGTACTAGACCTTACAGCGACAGTGATACCTTTAACGTACGTTCTATAATAAAATGACAACTTTGACACTAGAATAAGTATAACTTGTAGCTAACTTACATAAGTTAGCTACAAGTTATACTAATTATTCTAGTAGATACCCAGCCAGCGGCCGTCTGCACCTACTACATAGTAGTTGCAGACGGCCGCTGGCTGGGTATACACTCATTGAATAAAACCAATTGATATCTGCAATTATAGCCACTTAACCTAAGTCACTTAACAATTATAGACACATAACTAAATTGCACAGACAGCAGATATCCTCAAAATTCAGTGAAATAACTAGAAGTCAGTAATTTTGTTGCTTTAATTTAGCTGAGAATGTTGTCTACAAGAGTCAGTTCACACATAACAGCTCGACATTTTTACCACAATCAGTGGTGCGTGCAAGATCGTCATCAACGTCCTCCGTCGCAGTGGCACTCGATACAACCTGGTCAAGCAGCAGACACGACAACAATCGACGTGCATTATAATGTAGGATACAGCCAAGAGAGCCTTTACTTTTATTGATATTTCCTTTATTTCATTAAATACATATAAATTATATTTTTAAATATTAGAATACAAGCTGTAACTTCAATAACGCACAACGTCATAAGGGGTTATTGTACTCATCATTATGGGTCACAGACCTGAAATAAATGAAATTATTATTATTATTATTTTTACATTTTTACATATCTCGGGACCATGAGGTCCCGGTCCTTTGGATGACGTACGAGGGGCCGAAGCCAACTCGCAGAGGCCCCTTAGGAAATTTTAATGAAATGCAGCACCAAGCGACGATTATTCCTGTATGCACTATGCAAGTGCACCCAAGGACAACCCCCGGTTGGTGTAGAACTATTGCAGGATATGGAAAAATGGGTTTGGTGGGTTGGTTACCAAGAACTATGGAAGAACTATGGCCCCTGCCTGATCGATGTTTTATATACACACGGATAAAATGGCAGGGGGTGACTTGCACACTCAATAATGCCACTATACGTATACGTAAATGCACACTTAATAATCATCACCCTAAGGTTGACTGGTAGAAAATGCCTCAGGCATTAAGTCCGCCTTTGTACAGTACTTTTCTTACTTGTGCATAAAGTTTTAATAAATAATGGGCCCCCGGAAACGGTCGCTAGCACATGGTGACGTAACGACAAGAGGGCGACATGTCCTGGGGTGCTTGAGGAGTGGAGAGGTATTCCACTGCTTTCAGAACAATCCCAGAGCCCGGAAGATGGTCAAGATCCCTACGAGCACTTACTGGAATACTTCCTTCCCCCGAGCACGTTTGCTCTTGCGAATCTCCACTCAAGCCGACCAATAAAGGCAAGAAAGAGTTGGGAGCTCTGTTCCTCGTCAGTGTTCACTCCAGCCGGCCAATTAAGGCAAGCCAGAGGTAAGAAACAAGGACTACTCTCGAGAGATAGGGTCCGTGGGGTCGCTACTGCCCAACAGCTCGCCACATGCTGCCCTGCGGATTTCTATATCTCTCTTGGTCTGACTCCTCGCCCTAGACCTGTTCGGGCAAAGTAAACTCTTCCGGCACAGGCCTAGAGTTCGAAGCACGCAAGCCCCATCACGACGTCAACGTAGAGATACGGCGGTGGAGTTATTATTATTAGGAAAAACTTTTATTATGGGACCAAACCTGAAATCGCGATTGAAAATCGTCAAAATGTTGAAAAACAGCTGAATTGTTTTTTCGCGATTTCAGGTTTGTTTTTCATTTTTCTACATAATCTCCCCTTCTGTTAACACATTTTTCCCAGCGCAGGGGATGTTTCTTGATGCCAGTATGGAAGAATGTAGTCGGTCGTACCTTTGGCCAATTGCACACAAATGATTCCACTATCTGGACAGTGTGAAAACGGCATCCTCCCCTTGAATTTTTTTGTGCCATTCCTACACTTGAGTTCTTGAAAGCGTATTCTTATCGAACTGTAGAGTCAATGGATGCAAAATTTCGGAAGGTTTTATGCCCTCCCGTGTTAAAAAAATTATGATAAGTCGTTGCTCAACAGACTTATATACCTCCTCCTCATACATGATGCTACTGGCGCGCAATAAACTAAAGTGAGCCGGAGCAGTATACCCCCCTCCCCTAGATGATCCCCTCTAACACATACAACAGCACCAAGAGCGTCACTTCACTCGGCGACCAGTAATAAAAAAAGTCCTGTTTATATTTGTATCACCTAATAGTTTGAAGAGTCTGCAAGGATTTTCTTGCAGTTACTCTGATTTAAGGAGTAGATATTTCCTTTATCATTTAGCCTATTATAGAGTAGCGGTCCGAGGTGCAAATAAAATTTGGCTGTGATAACATGCTTTGTGCTTTTTAGAGGATAAACTATATCTTTCCATCTCCTTTTTGTAAATTCAGTGATGAATGGAAGCGCTGTTTTAGTACAGTGCTCATTATAAATAACTGTCGAACTGTAAGTACTTTACAAGCTTTATACATGTTATTAGTGGGGAAAAGAAAAGAGCCTTGAGAATAGCTTTTTGTCCTCTTTCAATGGGCAATAGCAAAGTTTCACTCGCCCCACTCCATGAAGTGATACAGTAAGTCAAAATTGACTGACCAAGAGCAATGTATACTTGCCTAATTATTATTAGATCTGCAATACATCGTATCTTTTTGAAATACGTATATCAGCTTACGAATTCTATTATGTATGTATGCGGTCTGAAGAAAAGGGTTTCATCTATTGTGATACCCAGGAATTTTATTTTATCCGTTTTTTTTAACATTAGGACACTTACATGCGCTATCTGCAGGGATTGGGCAACAAAGAGCATGCAACGCTGAGGGGATTTTCGATATTTGCTTGCGCATCAAAAACTTAATAAAGTTTGTCTTCTCTGCATTTAGGGTTATTGAGTTATTTTGTAGTCATTTATAAATTTACAATATTGAATCCGTGTTGCTCAAGATTATAGACTTCATTTTCTGAGTCAGCCGAAAATGTAGAGCAGAGTCGTCAGCGTAAGTTATGATAGTGCAATGCTCTAGCTTTAGATTGCAAAGGTCATTTACGTAGATCAAAAATAGAGTAGGCCCTAAAATACTTTCTTGAGGAACACCAAAAAATGTGTTTTTTGAACAGCGCTGAGAACATTGCCAATCTTTACGCACTGGGAACGATCTTCTAAATAACTAAATAATATTAAATTATGGAGGTTGTTAATTGTGTTCCGCTTCGCTTAGATAGGTACTTAAAAATAAATAACAACACTCTCAAGTTGTTCCAGCACCACATCAAAGCTTATTTTAGATACAAATGACTCAAACAAATGAGTAACACAAGATGTGGATGGTTGCAACATAGTGCACACTCACAGTTGCTCTACAGTCTACTACCTTCTGGATTGTTCAGCCCAGTTCAGTCCTTACAAAATATAACAAATAAGTACTTACCTATTTAGGTATGGAATAGAGTCCTTGCAAAACAAACCCAGGTAACTAGTAGTAGGGTAGTAACCAGTTGTAGGGTAGTAACCAGTTGTACGTACTTATAACACAAACTTGTCAATAAACTGTCTTCAGATTTTTTTTTTTAACAAAGCGTTGCCCCACACTAGGAATTTCTCCTGTATCGTGGGTGCGTTTACAAACACTTAAACTCACACATACGGGTGTTGCCCCTCCGGGGTAAAACGAGTTACTTTTTTAAATTGATTACTTTAAATGAATACATAGGTACTCGTACATACGTTTAATAAGAGCTCTTTGTAAACGAATACTCTGTGTAAGTACTACTGTAAATATTTCCAACTTCTGCGCTGTGTAGCGCTGATGTGCTCCGGTGTGAAGGGTGCTGCTCTAATTTCAAGCAGGTCAGATACTTCTGCTGGTCTCTGGTACGGCACGCATCTGTGACGCTTCTGCTGTTGCAGGATATCTACAATACAATATCAGGTGAACCGTCAAATTCTTTTGACTGCCAGTAAAATAAAATACATTAGAATAACTCGTTCATTATAACCAGGCAGTTGTCTTCAGCATTGACTTCACAAATCTGTGAGTATTAATAGATATCATATCGAACGTGCAACTGAAGTAAATGATCCCGTTGTTACGTACAGTGGCCTCCAAAAGTCCATAGGCATTCTCACAAAGCATTAGCTTGACGTTTAGTTTGACTTACGACCTTCTATTTTCAAGAATAGACACATGTATCATCATTGTCGTCAACGAGTGATTGTACTTCATAATTTCAACGTAAAAATACAAGTCAAGGTGGCCTAGCGGCAAAGTGCCTGCAGATAGATGCGCGAATCAGTGAGCCGTGAGTTCGAATCTCACGCCGAATATGTAGACTTTTTGCAAATTTTTACTCGATTGGAAGAAATGGGACAGAAATATAATATTCTTTATCTTGTTCGCTTTGTTCACACATTTTGTAAAGTTAAGAAGGTAGATCGTAAAAAACTTAATAAAGAATTGAGATTTCTGTGAGGTAGACATGGAGTTTTATGAATACTTAACCGTTGTCGTTTTAGTTGTAGTTGTTGGTTAGTGACGTGTGGTATAGATAGCGGTATTGATTATTATTCTCAAAATGCAGGCAAATATTAATATTGAGGCGGGGGCGACGATTATTGGGCTGCATAAAAGTGGTCTTAATAGAACACAAATATCTAATGAAACCGGACTGAATGTGAGTATTTAATATTAATGAATTGTAACTTAAACTTTTATTTGAAAATACCTATTATTTGTTGACAATGGATGATTCTTTTTATTGATTATTAAGTCCATCATGAGGCCTAAAAGATAAATAATTAGTGTTTATTATTGGATTTATAAATGCAAAGTTGTAATATTTGAATAGGTATTATATTAAATAAATATTATTATATTATATTAAAATGAAGTCACTTTAGTATTTTGTTACAGCTGCCTAATTTCAGTTTTTTTTTTTTTTGTTTTAGAGGAATACTGTAAGTCTCTGGATCAAAAGATAAGAGGAAGAGAACAAGTGGAAGGCCGGCGCTTATTAGTGAGGCACAGCGACGATATATGGTGGGCGAGCATGAATTTAATGGATTCACACCAACGAGACACTTTGCTGAACTATTCGACACCTCATCGCAAACTCTTCACCGTGCCCTCCACGCTGAAGGCTTGCACAGAAGACCAGCTAAGAAGCCCTTGTTGACAGAACGACATAAACAAGAACGATTACGTTTCGCACGGGATTATTTAGATTTTGACTGGAATACTACCATATTTTCAGATCAAAAGACCATAAAGCCATAAGGGTAGGCTTCATTTATGGCGCAAGGATAACACTCACTGGTGTGATAAAAACGTATGCCCTAATACAGAGTCAGGTCGAATTGCGATTAATATGTGGGGATGGATGAGTGCAGCAGGGCCAGGAGAACTAGCTTTTATGTAGTTATACAAAATATTAATATCTAAATGTTTTGTTTTTTTTTTATAATTAGACGGTGTAACTAAATATTTAGTAATATTAGCATATCCGTATTATTTAATGACCTTAAACAATTGAGGTTTAGTTTCAATCTTCTTTTCGTCAAGAAAATGAAAAATTAAGCTATTACCTAAATACATTTATTGTGACGTTATATTAAAAAAAACATGTTTATAAAGTCTAAATTATATATTACTTTTCAATAAACTTTACTGAATACCGATACCTCTAATAAGTGGGTACAATCAACAATTATATTTGTGTTATTAGAACATCCTTTCCTTGTTATGTTATTATGAATTGACTAAGTGGGTATACAACAAAAAATCTTATTAACGGTTACAAGAGAACTTCTTTTTATCTAAGTAGGAATGTGACGTCACAATTATTGTCATCAAAATTGTTAATTTTATAAATAAATAAAACGAATAAACATTTTTGTTATGATTTAGCACGACTATTTTAGTTCCACCTTCCAAAACCGAAAAAATAAATTAAATATCACATAAATATTTGAATAATAATAATATAACTAATATTTGCTTCTTATAAAAATGATAATAAGCATGAATACATTATAAATAAACATAAACCTAATAAGTTTTTACTTAACATTATTATGGTTTCAAAAAAACGGCTAACAATAATAATTTAGATTCGAACTCAGACCTCATTGATCGTGAACCTGTTGCTTGGCGCAAATAGCTAGCAGCACATTTTAGATGCTTACGAATTTTAGCAATGCTATGGTAAGAACAGACGCGTATTGTAAATGCAACAGAAATATGCTATTTCGTCTATTACGACGACAGTTCATTAGTGTGTGTTATCTGCAGAATGTTGAGACATCGCTCGCACACGCACTGACTGTATCGCGCTCGTACTGTTCATGGCAATGTGAGCTTTAGCGTGCGTAAGGACTTCTGAGCGTTTACTGTACGTGAGTAACCCTTTTGGTTAACTTTATTTTTTTCTGTTCTCCCTTGACAGTTATCGAACTTTCTAAATAATTACACGAGCTACAGTCGTATGATAATGAATTTCTTTGAAAATACTTATCACTTTAATCATACTTATTTTAATAACGCCGTCCCTGAAACCATCATGCCAATATATGAAAGTAATACGAGAAATGCCTAAAATTGTGTTGAAATGAGAACAGCTCGAGTACATAGGTACTTGTGGGCGAGTACATAAGTAAGCAAGATTAAAAGCAGCGCACTGCTCTCAGCGAAGGCCGCGGACTACGCGATATAATCCTGAGCCCGCATTACCACTGCGGGAGGCACCACCCTACTCGCGCCCTCCCTCTCACACCCGCAGCACCAAGTAAAGCCGTCCCGCTCGCACGCGGTAAAAAGAAATCATTTATAGCAAGAAAGGTGTAGTATATCATTAACTTAAATAATTATGAAGGCGAACTCACTGGGACCTCGTAGTCAGTATCAACTCGCACCGCGTTTGCGTCACCTTCACCCTGGTAGCTGTAGGCAGGTGTAACGTTAACGCGCGCGATCGACTTGTTGCAGGGTAGCGTGGTAAGGTTGTGTGGATAGTTTCATGATTACAGTTTCGCATAATGGAGTGCGGAGTGAAGTGACTCCGCGGCTTTAATCATTGGGGAAATATTCCGCGGCCGCGACGTAAAACGCGAATTATTATTTTTCTGTCGCTGTTGTGTTCAGCCCTTACGTCTGCGGGAACACTTGAGCATTACATCATGAAACACGATAAGTACGTGACAATTAAAATTAATGTACGGTTTTTAATACAAAAGCTTCCTCTGCTGAGTGCTTGAAGGATAAAAAGTTACGCGAATGAAGTACGTTTACCCAAAAGAAAGCCTTGTAAAAGACTTTGTAATTTATTTTAATAATCAATGTTTTGTGAGATCGAAGTAAAGAGACGAAGTAAAAAAAATTAAGGCCTGCACTGGCGGCATATAATTATATATGTCGTCGCAAGCGATATCAAGACGACAAAATAATCAAAATACTACTTCCGGTTGATTTCATAATATTGGTCAAACCGGAACTTAATTCTCATTGGTTGATCGGTTAGTACTGTGAACGCCGTGAGGTGGCGCTATAACTTCGCGCCATTTTTTACACGTGGACAGACCCGATTGGAGAGCGGTCGGCATTCGACTTGCGGAGCGCACGCCGGACGGTTGAGAGCATACCATCGGAACTGTCATGTTCATCGTACAAACCTTTGTTTCTTACTGCTCATAAAGTGATTGTAAATTACCGAATAAACGTGACTGTGATTTGTACTTCAAACTACTTTTTACTGGTTGCCCGAGTACCCACCTTCCTCATGGAACCCGTACCATGAAACTATGATTATGGCCCTGTTATCGCTACGCCCACGCTCGCGCCGACATATATATAATTATAAGGTTATACCTAACCTGTTTATTGGCAGTTTCCAGCACACTCGAATAAGAGCTGATAATTATGCGTTATAACTAAAAAGCTTGGGTAATTCATCCACCTATTAGGTTACATAGGTACATTTAACCAAATAGAACAATGATTGGTGATCATTCAAGGCTTTCCCCCACAGTCGCGTTATTATCGGTCGTGATATCGGATTCGTTAATGCGATAATGTGGCGCTGATTCCTCGCCACCCAGTTGCGTTTTTAACGTCTGATATTTCTAACGTGTGCCCCCACCCGCCCTAAAGTTTGTTATCGCAGGTGTGTGAATCCTAATACAAAATGCTCTAAGAACTCATAGCGGAATATCGCAGGACGGAGGAACGCAAGCGAGCTACTTCTATTGCGTCGTTATTATCGCAGGAGTGTGTAACTTCGTGGCCGTCCTAATACAAAATGTATTGAAAACAGATATCGCAATAATGCATCCGATAATTATTATCGAAGCGCCTGAGTGGGAGAGCCTTAACTCTAAAAATTATACCAATGGCAACATAGAGCGTCCTTAGATATAAATAAATAGAACGGGTTATCAAAGGTCTTTTTTTTTTTCCCACCCGTGTTCCTTCAGTTGCCTGTGCCAAGGGCCACGGTAACTCTTTCGAACAACCCGCGACCCTGGCAGGCATCGGCCCTAGCGGACCCCGTCAGTTACTGCTGACATCTCTTTGAGGCGCGCGTGGAACACAACGCGCCGTCGACCCGGGCCTGGTCCTTACCGGACGGTGAACTGCCCATTGCTCGCCGCCCGCAAGCCCGCGCCTACGGTGGCCGGGAGTGGCTCTTGACTCCCGACGCCCAGGGCGTCTCCTGTGGCAACTAGGGGCGTGAGGGCGTAAAGATGGCCTCTGCCTCACGCGTTCCGCCTCCTCCTTCGCAAGCATTACTGCTTCGCAGAAGGAGGTGACGGCTTCCCATGCACTCTCGCTCCGTACCATGGCCTGGACCAGGGCCGGACGCGAGAGATCGCCGCCACCAATCGCCGCCGTGAGGACGCGGCGGTTATCAAAGGTCTGACTATTGTTTCGTGCATGGGGACCTACCTACATTAGGTACCGACTACACGTACTTTTGCAACTAAATAATAACAAGTGTCTCTGGCTACACACATATGTATATAGGTACATATGCAGGAACATGTATGATGGTTTTAATAGTACCTATTTTATTTACAGGTCGTTGGTAAGAAGGTGCAGCTAGATTGCAGTCGATCACAATAAAAAAAAACTAAAATATTTAACAATTTTTTTCAGATTTTCGTAGCTAGACAGGCGTGTGAGGTGTCAAAACACGCGCCTGCGCGCGGGCTAGTCAACAATCGAGTTTTTAGAGGTAGGTACACAACAATATTTTGAAATTAAACTGAAAAAACGTGAATTCATTTATAAAAAATTCGTAAATCAATTATTTTGGGTGTTCTAACCGGCAAGCCCGGTCGCGAAACACGGTCCAAAATGAAGGTGTAGCAGGTAAGTAATTAATAAAATTAATAGAAAGCAATTTAAAATGAAGGATTTCGAGTAAATCGATATTATGTTGTTTTTTTGTACTGAAAATTACGAATAATCAATAAAAATACGTATTATTATTTTTTTAAGGAAACAGATAGGTTGGGATAGGTGGGAAGGTAGGACAGAGCCTAATTGAAATTAACTACGCTGAAAACCGCCTCAAAATCCGTCTCCGTCGTGCAAAGTTAGGGTGGTATGTGTTTTTTAATGTATCGCTAAGGTGTTTTTTTTAGTAGTGGTGTTTGAGAACGTTTTTCAGATTTTCGTAGCTAGACTGGCGTGTGAGGTGTCAAAACACGCGCCTGCGCGCGGGCTAGTCAGCAATCGAGTTTTTAGTAGATCATTAGCATCAATCAATGCAGCCTGGCACCTGGCAGCCGGATCAGACCACGTCCACGTCTACTGTGTTCATCCGGCATCAGTCGATTCTGTGGAGTTGATCAAACCATACAAGCGGTTTCAAAATGAATAGCGATCGGTGTTCAGTTTTAGGATTTTGTATGGGTATGTCACAGATGGATTGTCGAATCCGCAGTTTTACAAAACCACTCGTTGTTTTACATAACGGAGCTGTTTTGTAAAAGAACTGGCGGGTTTATATATTAGGTTGTCCCATAAGTTCTTGCCATATTTTATTTTTCTCAAATTTTCTCGTATTTAAACTAAAGCGAATTCAAGAAAGTTCTAGATCTTTCTAGTAAGGATGAGTATCTTTTGTGGTGAGGGTATAAATAGGCGCGGACGCAACGCAATAATTAGTCTTTAGTGAAAATGGATCAGCGTGAACTGCGAGCCATTATGCTATATGAGCATCGACTTAAAGTCTCTTCAACAGAAACGGCTAAAAAGATTAACACTGCATTTGGACCGGGTACTACTAGCGATCGGACTGTTCGTTTCTGGTACAAGCGTTTTGACACCGCTGATATAAGCTGCGAAGATCAACCTCGCCCAGGCCGACCCACCCGCTTCGATGAAGATGCTTTGCGTCACGAACTTGAGCTAGATCCAGACTATAGTACGCGCGATTTAGAGTAGGCGCTTGGACAATCCCACGCGACTATAGATCTTTATCTCAAATCAATGGTATATCGCAGGGATGTCACGTTGGAGACCTCATGCGTTAACGGACCATGACCGGGCCGTTCGTGTGGCCATTTGTTAAAGTTTGTTACTTCGTCCGCACAGACGAGACTTTCTCAAGGACATTATTAAATGTGACGAGAGCTGGATACATTATGAAACTAACACGCGTCATGACTATTGGATTCCTTGCGAGGGAAACCCACCAGCCCAGGCTAAACTTAATGAACACAGTCGTAAGATTATGTTGTCTGTTGTCTGGGATTGGCAAGGAATGATTTTCTGGGAACTCCTCGAATCTCATCAGACTATTAACGCCAATCTGTATACGCAGCAGCTTCGCAAACTAGCAGAGATGTTAAAAATTAAGCGGCCAAGTCGTTTTGACTTGGAGTCCAACTTTTGCATTACAACGCACGACCTCATTGCGCCAAGTTAACACATAAACAGCTGGAGGAGCTAGGATGGCTGACTGTTCCACATCCACCGTATAGCCCGGATCTTGCGCCTTCAGACTTTCATTTATTTCGAGCTCTTAAATTTAATTTACTAGGAAAAGAAATCGAAAATTCTGGAAGTATTAAAATTGAACTTGAAAACTTTTTCGAGTCCCAGCCTGCCTCATTTTGGGAGAAGGGTATTCAAATTTTGCCCAGTAGATAGCTGACTGTTGTTGATAACGAGGGAGACTATACAACGTGTAACGGAAAGGGGGTATCAACCCTGAAGGAGGTGAATGTGCTCATGAAACTCAACAACTTTCCCCAAAGAACATAGGTCGAAATATGAAAAAAAAATTTGGCCCTCCCTTACAAAACTGACTACCAGCTGATTGATTTACTATGGGAGGGCCAAATTTTTTTTTCATATTTCGACCTATGTTCTTTGGGGAAAGTTGTTGAGTTTCATGAGCACATTCACCTCCTTCAGGGTTGATACCCCCTTTCCGTTACACGTTGTATAATAGATTAAATGTATGATTTATTAATAAAAAAATATTAATAATAATTTGTTTTTTAACTGGCAATAATTTATGAGACAACCTAATAAATACTTTTTTCCAAAAAAAAAAAAAGACTAAAAAAAAATGTTTTTATTTTTCACTTTTTAGTTTTACCTACCCCACAAAAATTCATATAACACTACTTGCTATGTACAGACGCCAGCACATCAAGCTACCCGAAACTGTCAGATTTTCCCAATCAACTTTGAACCTTATGCTTTAGCGATAAAGTTGAAAATCTATTAAAGAAATCTGACAGATTGTAGTAGCTTGATGTGCTGGCGTCTGTACATATCAGTGACAAAGTCATTAAATCATCATCAATATAAACAAAGTGGACAAAAATCGTATTATTGAAGCTAACACAAAACTACCCAAGCAAAGTTAATAAAATGTTTTCTATTTAATCTATTGTAGGTACAGGAATGGACATGTTTTGAGGTTGCATTAGATATGCATACAAGATCATTCCGACTCTTGTTAGTATTGTCGGCATTGTAGGCAAGCATGGTGTGCTGTTTTAATCTCTCTCTTTAGTCGTTCACTCTTGACAGAGTGGTCGTGGTTGATGACTCTGCATTCTCTTTGGCCAAAGCAGCTCTCGCGATGCTCCTCCACTTATTCCGGTCTTCAGCGTCTCGGAAATTCTGAACTATGGAGGTTTGTGTTGACGCTTTGATAAGGTCTGTCCAACGCGTAGGTGACCGACCGCGTGACCGCTTGCCCTCTACTTGTCCCTGGACAACGAGTCGTTCCATGGAGTGTTCGTTACGAACCACGTGGCCGAAATATTTGATAATTCATATTTGCACAGTCGACGATAATCTTTGCTTGACTTTTAGTTCCTCCAGGATCGAAACATTGGTCCGAAACGCTGTCCAGGGAATCCGCAGCAGCCGCCGCCAGCACCACATCTCCAGTGCATCAATTTTGCGTCGGTCTTTGAGGCGAACCGTCCACGTTTCTGCGCCGTATAGGAAGATCGGGAAGACTAGACTTCTCATTAGGCGGACTTTTGTGGCTTTGGTGATATTACGGTTGCACCAGACTCTTTTAAGCTTGTCAACGGCAGATCGTGTGATAGCACATCTCCTTCGAATCTCGTCTTCACATCCTCCAGTGTTTGTGATAGTGGAACCGAGGTACACATAAGATTGGACAACCTCACAGTTGCCAACCATAGAGATGTCAGGATGGTTTAGTTCAGCTCGGTCCACGATCATCATCTTGGTCTTGTCTCTGTTGATCGTTAGTCCGAAGGAGAGGCTTGTTGTCTCTAGACGGGTCAGCAAGTTTTCCATGTCTTCTTTTGTTTGGGTGAGAAGAGTAGTGTCGTCGCTGTTTTAATACTAAGTGCATAATGAAAAGCTGGCGACCGGTTAGTACATTGCAGGATTTATATAACAGAGCGGTGGGAAAAAAGAAGGGATGGAAGTTTGCTACCTTTAAAATTGCTCTCTGAGCTCTTTCAAGAGGAAGCAAATTAGTTTTCCACCCCAAGAAGTGATACAGTATTGAATAATAGATTGACATAGGGCCAAATAAACTTGTGTGATTAATTTTGAATCGGCTACTGTTCGCAATTTTTTAAAAACACATATGGGTATTTCTCATTTTCAGTAAAATTATCTGTGACAGAGTTTTTTTTCTTTAATAACAATGAACACGTGGACTTGATATATTTATCAAGGTAGTGGTACCATGTCTGATGAAGACTACATGAAAATATACTAAATTTATTGATCACATTATTTAAAATATTAAAAAATAATCGTGAAAATGTCTTTTCCGTGGATGTGACTGAAGCAAATTTACAGTTATAATAATTTTTTCCCAGTCTTTAGCATGATATTTCTAAAATATAAGGATATTATCTTAAGCTTTAATAAATACGGACCCATATCAGCTTATAACTTATGATCCAATTGATAAAAAAGAGAACAAAAAAGCTAATTAAAAGACGTGACTTAAATTTTGGTCACTTCCATGGACGAAGGTTACAATAACTTTTTACTGAGAAAAAAAACTGCGTGTATCCAAATTTATGTGAGCATTGATAAGCCGTCACCTGTTATAACCATAGTGAGATGTCAATTTCTTACTGGCTGCAATACGTTTGTCGTGAAAAAACAATAAGATTACCTAATTAAAACTCGTCAAGCATACGTGGTCACTACTGTGGTTGTTTTGCCAAGTAAGTATATAATATTAAATTTACATTTGTATTGCTGTTTTGTAGGTTTGATGGTCAAATTACGATTACCGAAATAGGTTGAAAAGACGAGATTTTTTAGGTAAGTTTTCCGTATTTGAACCATAAAATGTCCTTTCCATGGATGTCACTTCCGTTGATTACGTGGATATTTTTCCTCCATGGAAGTGACCACAGGTCCAGGGATGTGAACTTTAACTTGGATCGTTCCAATTAGGTATTTTGTTTGTTTAATTACTGCTATATACATACACAAAACACTTTTACATACAAATACATGTTTTACTTTTTTTTTAGATGGCGAGAAATAAAAGACCAAAGACAGCAGAAGAAATTCGTAAATAAAAGAGAGAATGCGAACGAAATAAAACGGAAGAACAGGAGAATTTGGTACTTGACAGTGAGACGAAAGGACAGGAAGACGAGGAACTGGATAGTGAGACTGCAGAACAGGAGGAAAAGAAACTAGACAGTGAGATTGAAGAACTGGAGGATAGAGAACTTGATGATGAGACTGAAGAACAGGAAGATAATGAGCTTAATAGTGAGAGTGAAGAACAGGAGGATAAGGAACTATACAGTGAGACTGAAGAACAGGAAGATAAGGAACGCGATAGTAAGCCTGAAAAGAGGAGGATGAGGATCTTTGACAGTGAGAGCGATGATGGCCTCGAAATATTTTAATTAAGAAATATTTCTAAAGCTATAAAATAACTAGAACGTTTTTTTATTATAATATTAAGGTTTAATTGAGACTGAAATTAGAAAGTGCCACAAGTACAGAGGCCAGCACATCAAGTTACCCAAATCTGTCAAATTTCTTTGATATATTTTCAACTTTACCACAAAGGAATAAGGTTCATATTCGATTGGGAAAATTTGACAGATTGGGGTAGCTTGACATGCTGGCCTCTGTACAATGTTTTTGATCTCTTTAGCAGTTACTTTTAAAAATATATAATAATATGTTTCATATTTTATTACATCATATTGTTAAAGTTAAAAATTCAAAGCAAATAAAGCTGATTTTCCAAACATTTGTTTTATTTAATAAATCCAATGTATTTATACACATCATAATTTTCTTGGATGAAATAAAATTTGTGACTTTTTTTAATTTAAAATATATAGAATGTCACGTCCATGATTTGAAGTCATTTCCATGGTTAAAAAAACTGTTTGGAAAGTCACTTCCCTGGATCCAGTGTCACTACCATGGATGTTCAAAATTTTATTGGATATTTCTAGCAAAACTAAAGAGTTGTAAGCTCGGTACATATTTTTTTATAGTAGATTATGACCTAAATTATTCATATTTACAGCTATTTCACGTAAAGTTGATCAAAACATTTTTTATTGTTTTCGTCATCAGAAGTAAAAAATACCCATATTAGTCTATGTAGCCAATTAGTCACAGTATTAAAACCTAGTTGAGCGATTTCGAACAGTTCGATACTGGTTTTAGCGCTAAATCGTTCTTATCGTGTCGTCGGCATGAGATATTATTTTACCGGCTTTAATATTTAGATTAGAATACTCCCAGAATACTCCCCTGGGGAACACCAAAACCAGTATTTTTCTGCTCATCGCTCGTGATATTATCTATTCTAACACATTGGTACCGGTGGTCTAAATAGTCCGTAAAAAGTTTCAGCGACGTTCCCCTTATTCCTATGATCTCTAATTTGTTCAGAAGAACAAAAACAGACACCGTGTCGAAGGCCTTGGCTAAATCGAGGAAGACTCCCAGGGTCTGGTTTCCTTTGCCGAGTTCTTCTGAAATATAATCAGTCAGACTATGCACCGCATCAGCTGTGGACAGTTTGGCTCTAAAACCAAATTGCGCAGGGGACAAGATGTTCTTTTTTTCTAGGTACTGAACTAGTCTACTGTTTATAATTTTCTCTAGTATTTTTGAAATCGAGGGGAGTAAGGATATCGGCCTATAATTATTAACTACGTCTTTACTTCCAGATTTAAAGATAGGCATTACAACTGCCTTTTTTAGACAACGAGGGAAAATTCCTTCGGAAAGACAGATTCGAAATATATGCGTTAAGGGAGGTACCAAAATATGCTTAAAGAGTTTAAGAATCTTATTGCTTATATTATCCCATCCAACTGCACAGTCGTTTTTAGCCCAGAAATGATTCGGGTTATTTCATCTTCATCAGTATCCAACAAAGCAAAAGATTTTGGGTTACAGCTATTGCTTGATTTTTGGCAATATGGTTGGCCGCAGTATTTCGGAATCTGTTCGGCAAGAGTTTTCCCAACATTTACAAAAAAATTATTTACATTGTTAGCTGATAAGAGTCGTGATGGATTAGCCAGCAATAAACTCGAATTTGATTCACGCTTTTTAGATATATTAGTGACCTTTTTAATATGTTTCCAAAGTTGCTTAGTATTTTTACCTGCTTTGTTTAATTCAGATTTATCGTAATTATTTTTTAAATTCTTTAGGAGATTGTTGCAGAAATTCCTGTATCTTTTATAGGTGGTTTGAATTATTAGATTATCATCTTTTAGTTTTCTGATGAAGTTTATCTCTGTGTCTTATACACCGAATTAGTCCTGGAATAATCCATGGTTTAATATTATAAAATTTCTTATTTACTGTAGAAACTGTCGTATTACGTAATATTGCTTGTTGAACATGTTTTATTAAGTACGATAAAGACAAATTAGCGTCAGCAGTATTGTAAACGAGGCTAAAATCAATGTTGCACAAATCATATTCGAGTTTGTTTGTGTTTAATTTGCTAGTAGTCTGAGGACGATTTAGCTTAGGCAGCGTTCAATTTACGTTGAGTAAGACTGCGTGATGGTCAGTAATTGTTGAGTTAGTAACGAGCGTAATGAATGATAAGCTGGTTTTGATCATCATATGATCGAGGCAGGAACCGCTTTGATGAGTAGGCAATGTGTGAGCGGGGAGAAAACCATGATATGAGCAGATGTTAAGGTAATCTTGGGTCCCAGCATCGCAATTTTCGGAGCCAATATTGATATTTAAATCACCTGTTAGTATAACATTCTTAAAAGGGCTAAGTGATTGAAAAATCTGGTTTAAGGAATTGTTAAGAAGATCTAAGTTTCTAGAGGAAGGGGATCTATACATAGCGATTATCGCTGTGGTTGTACCGATTTTAATGACTAAACAATTACTCATACAGTCTTGTAGAGTATGTTCCTCGACTGTGACCTTTAACAATTCTTTAGCAAAGACTACCACACCATCGTTTTGATTGTGGTTTATTGTGGTATGCAATAAGTTGTACCCCGGTATTACTGGGAGGTTATCGTAGCGATTAGATAGCCAGCACTCGGTAAGTACCATTATATCACAATCAAAGTTAAGTCTATGAAGAAAAATATTAAAGCTATCTATGTTCTTATAAATACTACGAATGTTTTGGGTCAGTATGGTTAGCGAATTTTGATAGTCGGAAAGATATTGTCTGCAGTCCTCAACGTCACATGTCTTTGATATAGTTAAAAATGTGTTATCTATATCGGTAATTAAATTATCCATACTAAACTAAAATTACAACAATAAATTAAGTCTAAAATATAAACTAGTGTGTGGCGCTCTTAGGCGCTTTCATAATCTATCGAATTAATGTACCTGTATTCGGCAGCTTTTTTAGCAGGGCAATCTGTGTCTCCCGTCTTATGGTTGGCTTGTTTTTTAAAGCGCGAAGATGTAGCACATTTTGGCGGATTGGCTTTCTTTGCGCAGTCTTGGATTGTGTGCCCTTCTTCATTGCAATGGCCGCATGTGGGGGCAGCAATTTTGCATGTTTTGGCTGCATGACCATACTGCTGGCACATGTAACATCTAGTTACCAGTGTGAAGTCTCGCACCGGGCAGGACGTCCAATTTATAAATAATCTGTCCTGTGTGATGAGAGCCTTGCGAATGATGGCTGGAACTTCTACAATATAGTTGCAGTTCTCAGCATCCTTCCTGCCAGATTTGTGGCTCAGTTTTATGGAGGTCATAAATGTATCTTGGGACATAGTCGGCAGTTTGTCGGACAAGTTCTGTTCATAGATACATTTATAAACCTCATTTTCAGACATGTCACAATATAATAACTAAGCCAAAATATTTAGACTAGTATCATTAACCAGGGAAGAAGCAGAGGAATACGTTAGTATGGAATGAGCGCCAACGACCACGAGCAAACTAGCTTCACTGTGGTACAATACGTTAGTATGGAATGAGCGCCAACGACCACGAGCAAACTAGCTTCACTGTGGTACAATACGTTAGTATGGAATGAGCGCCAACGACCACGAGCAAACTAGCTTCACTGTGGTACAATACGTTAGTATGGAATGAGCGCCAACGACCACGAGCAAACTAGCTTCACTGTGGTACAATACGTTAGTATGGAATGAGCGCCAACGACCACGAGCAAACTAGCTTCACTGTGGTACAATACGTTAGTATGGAATGAGCGCCAACGACCACGAGCAAACTAGCTTCACTGTGGTACAATACGTTAGTATGGAATGAGCGCCAACGACCACGAGCAAACTAGCTTCACTGTGGTACAATACGTTAGTATGGAATGAGCGCCAACGACCACGAGCAAACTAGCTTCACTGTGGTACAATACGTTAGTATGGAATGAGCGCCAACGACCACGAGCAAACTAGCTTCACTGTGGTACAATACGTTAGTATGGAATGAGCGCCAACGACCACGAGCAAACTAGCTTCACTGTGGTACAATACGTTAGTATGGAATGAGCGCCAACGACCACGAGCAAACTAGCTTCACTGTGGTACAATACGTTAGTATGGAATGAGCGCCAACGACCACGAGCAAACTAGCTTCACTGTGGTACAATACGTTAGTATGGAATGAGCGCCAACGACCACGAGCAAACTAGCTTCACTGTGGTACAATACGTTAGTATGGAATGAGCGCCAACGACCACGAGCAAACTAGCTTCACTGTGGTACAATACGTTAGTATGGAATGAGCGCCAACGACCACGAGCAAACTAGCTTCACTGTGGTACAATACGTTAGTATGGAATGAGCGCCAACGACCACGAGCAAACTAGCTTCACTGTGGTACAATACGTTAGTATGGAATGAGCGCCAACGACCACGAGCAAACTAGCTTCACTGTGGTACAATACGTTAGTATGGAATGAGCGCCAACGACCACGAGCAAACTAGCTTCACTGTGGTACAATACGTTAGTATGGAATGAGCGCCAACGACCACGAGCAAACTAGCTTCACTGTGGTACAATACGTTAGTATGGAATGAGCGCCAACGACCACGAGCAAACTAGCTTCACTGTGGTACAATACGTTAGTATGGAATGAGCGCCAACGACCACGAGCAAACTAGCTTCACTGTGGTACAATACGTTAGCATGGAATGAGCGCCAACGACCACGAGCAAACTAGCTTCACTGTGGTACAATACGTTAGTATGGAATGAGCGCCAACGACCACGAGCAAACTAGCTTCACTGTGGTACAATACGTTAGTATGGAATGAGCGCCAACGACCACGAGCAAACTAGCTTCACTGTGGTACAATACGTTAGTATGGAATGAGCGCCAACGACCACGAGCAAACTAGCTTCACTGTGGTACAATACGTTAGTATGGAATGAGCGCCAACGACCACGAGCAAACTAGCTTCACTGTGGTACAATACGTTAGTATGGAATGAGCGCCAACGACCACGAGCAAACTAGCTTCACTGTGGTACAATACGTACAGCTGCGCAGGCTTGGGCGAGTCACGTGTCGATCTTAGTAAGTTTACTAGTAACATCATATTATAAGGTTCAAAAAGCAGGAAATAAAAGTTAAATTAAAAATTTAAAAAACCCCTGGCACAAACAAAACCTCTAAAAAGTACTTAAAAAAAACCATATTGTTGGGAACTTTTCTAAACTATTAATGAGGTATAAATGAAAAATGCAGATTGGATGCAAAAACTGCGCACTTGGGGTAGTGTATTCTTGTACAGTGATTAATGACGTTAGTGATATTGACAGTAATGACAGATGAATCATAAAACTAAGTGTTGTGTTGCCAACAAATCTACATTAGCCCTTTAAGTTTAATATAAGTTGTAGGAAATATTTTGAACCAAGCGTCCTCGCCTCGGGGATGGTTAATTGTTAAGCAAAATACTTACTTACTTACGTAAAAATGTGAGAATGATCTAGTCTAATCTACTCTTAGCAAATTAAAATGCTGAAAAGCAGTATATCGCATACTTTGATATAAGTACATATTCAAGAGTTCTAAAGTTATTTTAAAATGTCGACTAATATTGTCGACTGTTAGGTAATCAGTTCAGACAGCGGACAGTTCAGATTAGATTCAGATCAGCATTATTTGATAGAGATGTGTTGTTTTAATTTTTATGCAATTGGGTAGAGAAAAACAAATAAGTAAGAAATCGATCGAACCCAGTACGTACACATAAATGTAATGTAAATTTGCTTGTTCGTATTCTGTAGCGGCATTGAGAACCTTCCTATTACGACAGTATTAGCAATCGTCGACAGTATCTCGTTAACACGCGGGGTGAAAAGGGAGGATCGGGGAGTGCCTGAAGGGCCGCTTGATCGGCAGTTTCTTGATATGGTACCTAATTCAGAGACCGAGAGTAGCAGCGGCGGGGCACAGAGGGGGAGAGCCACGCTCCTCGATCACACTTACTCAACAGGTGGGTTCGTTAAGTAAACTTAAAAGTAAATCCCAATTGACACGGTGCAAGTTTCTGGAATGTTCAAGAGCAATCATTGCATCCCATAAAACACGTTCAATTATAGCCATTCAAGAATTGCATGCAAGTGGGATTTCATTACATCGACCCTGTTTCTTATGAGGATCAAAAAACTATCGAACCAACTCAGGCGTGAGTAGGTACTAGAAAATTCAGAAATCGCAACAAAGTTTTCCCATACATTTTAATACCTATTTCGATAAGAAGTTTTATCATTTTTGATAATAATTCATATAAGATATAAGTTATTAAAATGAAATAGCCTTCTTTCTTTCTTTTTTCTTTTACTTATGAATAAAAAATAGCTTTCCTTTTGTCATAAATCTATCTCTTGGTGCCTTTGACCATTTTGTGTACCTATCATAGTTTTGTGTATCATAGTTTCGAATTTTACACTAGTCCCATTTCAAATATTGACTTTGTTAAGGCACACACAAAACCAGTTCATTAATTCGATTATCACTCAATTTTTAATTATTTCATCAATTTACAAAGACGACCTTTGTCAGCACTGCAGCATGCAGGGGCCGCTGTTCCTTCGGAACCCCTAAATAATTTAAAAATTCTTGTACAGACGCCAGCACACCAAGCTACCACAATCTCTCAAATTTCTTTATTGCTCACCACTAATCATATATCAATCCTCGGATACTATATAAGCAGTACGAGAAGATGGGCCAACTCTTAATTCCGATCCAGCCTGTCCTTCGCTGCCCTCTCCCAGCGACCGACGCCTTAAGCCGAGGTCTGTACCGCATACGGATGATGCTGTACACTGTCCTATGGAGTTCTTAAATACACTCAACCCACCTGATCTACCGTCTCACATACTTATCCTCAAAGTGGGTGCTCCAGTAATGCTATAACGAAATCTAAATCCGCCCAAGTTGTGCAATGGAACCAGGTTGCCTGTGAAAGCCTTACATAAAGACGTGGTAGAGGCCATTATACTTATACATATTATATATTATATTACTGGGTGTGCTCGAGGTGGATCTGTGTATATACCGCTGATACCACTGATACCGTCGGGGTACCCATTCGAGTTTAAAAGGCTGCTGTTTCCCCTTAAGGTATGTTTCGCAATGTCAATTAATAAGTCTCAGGGTCAGTCACTGAAAACAGCGGGAATTGATCTTAGAGGGGACTGCTTCCCGCACGGCCAGTTAGACGTGGCCTGCTCGAGAGTGAGCCCATCTAGCAGCCTGGTTGTGTTAGCACCTGAGGGTACAACCTCTAATGTAGTATGTAAAGGGGTACTTTAGGTATAAATTAAAAAAAAATAAATGGTTCTAACCCCCTGTGAATAACAATGTAAGTTAAAGCGTATTTCGAATTATTTAGGTAACTATTTACCTTGACTTTTTTTTTTAACAGAATTTAAATTTCCGTTTTACATTTGCCTTCTTTGGCATTCAAGTAGGTAATTTTCCGTTCCGTTGTGTATTCCGTTACTATTGTTAGATTTTAGGATTTGTTATCCTCCAGCAATCATACCTATATCAATCTGCGCGCCGCACCTCGGATACTATGATATAATAAGCAGTATGAGAAGACATTGTTTACCTGGATTAACACATGGGTTACTTTTAATCCCGGTAGTACGTTCCCGTGGGATATTTTCCGACATCCGCGCGAGCGAAGCCGCGGGCAAAAGCTAGTTGTTAATAAACTGCTTCCTTTAACTTTTAACTGTTTCATGTTTCAGAAATTTTGGTTTCATCGAAAGGTTTGCTAAAATTTTAGGTCCCAGTGAAGGCCAGTGAAGACCATTCAATTTACGAGTTTAGTGAGTTTAGTGACGAATTCTCGAAAATTTTCAAAAATACGTACAAATTGAGTTTTCTTTCTCCCGTGAAGTTTTACCGACGCTTTATGGGGTTCTTAACTGTTGCAAATGGGTCCCTCCATCATATCATGGAGGGGAATACGTTAAATAACAAGTCACCTTGTATAATATTGATAAAGCATAGAGCCTTTCCAACGTCAACGCAACGACATCTTCCGCCGACAAAACGCGCGGGTTTTCAAACAGCGTTGCCTTTCATGTGCTAGCAAATGTTTTTCGGTCCTGTTTATGGTGCTCCCCTGAGACGTGATGTCCACAGCAATTACTAAACTAAGCAATTGCTTACAATTGCTTAATTTGCTTAGGGCCTAATCCAGAACCGCACACAGCATCACTACCTATGTGGCTATGACCCTTCAAGTTTTAAAATATGTATTACACTGCTATTATAACATTACACTTTTACGACTATCCCAAACAATACTTTCAAAAAGAGCATGACTGCGATGATCAACTAGCCAGCGAGCTTGTTGCGACTGCGATGACAACTAGCCAGCGAGCTTGTTGCGACTGCGATGACAACTAGCCAGCGAGCTTGTTGCGACTGCGATGACAACTAGCCAGCGAGCTTGTGGCGACTGCGATGACAACTAGCCAGCGAGCTTGTTGCGACTGCGATGACAACTAGCCAGCGAGCTTGTTGCGACTGCGATGACAACTAGCCAGCGAGCTTGTTGCGACTGCGATTTATTTATTTATTTGTTAGACATTTTGTAGACTTTACAGGTCAACCCAAGGCGTCTACAAACAAGTTACATTTAGTGATATACGCGTACAGTTATCTATTGTTAAAATAGGTACTGTTATTATTATTAACTACAATTTCTTAACTACTAACTTATAGTGAATACAGCTTAGTCTAGTTACGTAAAACCCATATTCTAAAAGGTAAATAGTTAAATTATTTTTAAAATTGTGAATTTTTATAGAAATGAGCTAGATGGTTTTTGCGAGATTGTCAATGTTTTCCAAATTACACTGTGTAATAATAAACATAATCATAATCTAAAACATTTACATGTTATGTTATTAATAAAATGTTCTAATTTAGCATACCTATATGTGCTTTCGTATATATACGATCTTCAGTTAAAAACCCTTAAAAGTATGTTATCATCGCCTTAACTTTTATTAGTATTACAGTGTGTGAGATGGACATTTGTCGCGGATATAATTCTGTTCAGCTTGTCAGTGAACAGATCCACATCTTGAGTTAATAAGATCGAGTTGAGGAGCGCAAGAGTACGTCGTGTGGTTGCATTTCTTGTGGCACGGGTGCGGGAACTAGCCACAGCCAGCAGGGGCCGCTGCCGACGCAAACCGCGCTCCCCCGCCCCCCGCATAGCTCCCATAGGGACGTTTAGGCTTATATCTATGAGTGCTGAAGGATTGTCGATTTTGTTGGTGAGTAAATGGTAAAAGTGTATAACTGCCTGTAAGCTCCTTCTCAACTCTAAAGTGTCGAGTCCGAGCATACCCGTTACGAAAAGCGAGGGATAGAGGAATGGGTAGTACCCGTACTTCTTCTTGTATATGTATCGGCAGAATTTTTTATGTATCTTTTCTATCAAAAGTTTATATTTGGCCTCGTATGGATCCCAAATGAGAGCATTATACTCTAACCTGCTGCGAACGTACGCGTTATATAGCATGATTGCCGGTCTACAATCCTGAAACTTGTACGTTTGACGCATAATAAAACCGAGAGTTCTGTTAGCAGCTTTTGTCATAGACACGATATGTTCCCGAAAATTGAGGCGAGGGTCAAATATCACGCCCAGATCACGCATCTCATGGACTCTTGTCAGCGCATTGTCTAGTATTCGATAACTGTGTTGAATGGGGGTCCTACTTCTAGTATAAGTCATAATTCGGCATTTTTTTTCGTTAAATTGTAGATGATTTCTGACGCTCCACTCAATAACGTTGGATATGTCGTTTTGGAGAACTTCGCAGTCAGAAACCGACCCCACACCCATGTATAATTTAAGGTCGTCTGCGAACATCAGACATTTTGCACTTTTAACGGCTTGGGGGAGATCATTGACCATAATTAGGAATAGAATAGGCCCGAGAGTACTTCCTTGGCTCACGCCAGATCTAGTGTAATAGGACTGAGATTTGTACCCAGCGAGTTGAACGTACTGCTTACGGTCACCTAAGTAACTAGCAAAGAGTTGAAGTGATTTCGGTGTAAAACCTATTGCTGAAAGTTTGCGTAGGAGCACATCATTATCAACCCTATCGAACGCTTTCTGTATATCGAAATAGGCCGCATCTACCTGCCGCCCTGTGTCTAGTTGGGAATGTGTATAGTTTGCAAAGTTAATATGATTGGTGGCAGTAGATCGACCAACTCTGAATCCGTGCTGAGCATCATCCAGGCGCATTTTAATTTGTGAGCTTATGTGGCTGGCTAATAGGGTTTCAAAGATTTTGCCAAACACTGAAGGGACAGCGATTGGCCTGTATTCAACCAATTTGTGTTTAAGTGAACTTTTTGGGACTGGCGTGACTCTAGAAGACTTCCAGCGGGTCGGGTAGGTGCTGGTTGTTATAGACAAATTGTATATATGGAGCAGAGGCGTTTCTAATACTGAAGCGCAATCTTTTACAATGAATGGTGGGATGTCATCTGGACCTGACGAAGAAAAAGATTTTATTCGCTTTAAGATGAGTCTGAAATCCGGAGGGTTTATGGGATCGACAGTAACACGGAATGAATCTGGGGCTAGGCCTGTATCTATATTTATACCTTCCGGGTCTAAGGCAGGAATGTCTTTAAGGAAGACCGACGCGAAGTACTCTGCGAAAGCGTCTGCAGCAGTTTGACCCGATACTGTCTTACCGTTATATAAGTATTCATAATTCGGCTGTTTATCGTTCCGTTGGTTCTTAACAAATGTCCAAAACTCCGACGGTGACGGATGACAACTAGCCAGCGAGCTTGTTGCGACTGCGATGACAACTAGCCAGCGAGCTTGTGGCGACTGCGATGACAACTAGCCAGCGAGCTTGTTGCGACTGCGATGACAACTAGCCAGCGAGCTTGTTGCGACTGCGATGACAACTAGCCAGCGAGCTTGTTGCGACTGCGATGACAACTAGCCAGCGAGCTTGTTGCGACTGCGATGACAACTAGCCAGCGAGCTTGTTGCGACTGCGATGACAACTAGCCAGCGAGCTTGTTGCGACTGCGATGACAACTAGTCATGCGACTGCGATGACAACTAGCCAGCGAGCTTGTTGCGACTGCGATGACAACTAGCCAGCGAGCTTGTGGCGACTGCGATGACAACTAGCCAGCGAGCTTGTTGCGACTGCGATGACAACTAGTCATGCGACTGCGATGACAACTGGCCAGCGAGCTTGAGAATTAAATGAAAACTCGGATGCCACTACTCGTGAGTTAGCGCTGGCACTTAACTGCAGTCACACAGCTGTGGAAAAGCGACTGCATGCACTCGGATATCGGCGAGTGCTGGCAAGATGGATACCGCACCAGCTGAGTATGTCAAAACGAGCTGCCCGTGTATCAATTTGTCAATCATTACTTCTTCTTCCCAAACGTAAGGAGTTTTTAAGTAATTTAGTAACAGGAGATGAAAGTTGGATAATGTATAAGAACGATAATCGTAAAGCCTACTGGTTACCGCGAGAAGAACCGCCAGTTCAAGTCCAAGTAAAAACTCACAAACAGAAGGTTTTGCTTTGTTGTTGGTGGGATGCAGGCGGTATGATTTATTATGAATTACTCCTTGATGGATAAACAATCAGCGCCGATGTCTATGTTAAACAGCTTCGCAAGTTAGCGGCTGCTATGCAGAAAAAAAGGCGACGAAAAGTTAACATCCACTTGCTTCATGATAATGTGCGACCCCACGTTGCTTACGCCACTCGTCAGCAATGACAGGAGTTAGGTTGGACCACAGTTCCGCATCCGTCGTGTTCTCCAGATTTAGCTCCCTCCGATTATCATATATTTCGCTCTCTAAAAAATTTTCTGCGTGGACAGTGCTTTAATGATTTCACCGAGGTGAAGAATGCACTTGACAACTTTTTTAAACAGCAGCCCGCTGATTTCTGGAAGCAAGGCATTCAGTCTCTGCCAGATAGATGGAAACATGTTATAGATTTACACGATTATAGACTCACACAATTGTAGTTTTAAATAAAAAATACCAAAATTAATATTTGTTTCATTCAAAAGTGAGTCAGTATTTAGTTACCAACCCAATACCTTTTGTTTTACAGACTTCCTTATGTATACTATGTACATTATGATTCTGTAACGATTTTGTATGACGTCAATAAGTAAGGAAATTCAGATAGGTCAGTAATTCATGACATGACCAGCAGGATAATTGCGTAACACACTATCAGTAGCAATGGGTTTCATTTTGACAGTTCAAAAACATTCTTTGCGTTATTTACGTTGTTGAATATTTTTCGAGCATATGGAGCAATGGATTAGAAATATCCTTCAAAGTGATTCAAATGAGAGTAATAGTGTGTTACGCAATTAGAGTGCGGATGTATGAACGTAAACGTATTTGCTTCGTGAATATTTACACTTTGACTCCCCATTCTGTGGAGCCTACGACCGCGACGCAGAAAATTGTCTCTCAGCAAATGAAACATTATCTTCCTTACTAACAAACGTTGTACCTATAGGTAGCGTCTGTATAGTTACACAACGCTTTGTCTTCTTCGTTCGAAAGTCAAATTACTGACGACTGAAAGAGAGAAATCAGAAGAGAGAAACCATTCACCTCACATCACTCATATCGTTTATTAGTAAGGAGGTAAGTGCATTAAGTTTGTGTTTGTAATGATCAGCATGCTTACTAAGAATGTATTACAAGCAAAGTCACATACAACCGAAGCAAGTTTACAAAAAGCTTGTAAAAAGAGAAAACATGATGTGTTTAAATAAAATATAGCCCCGTTGCGTCTGCGAATTTCAACTGCGCCCATCGTGAGTGTGCATATAACCACAATGAACCTCACATTTACTAGGTACGAACCTTGGTATTGTTCCGAGCGGAAATCAAACCAGCGACACCTAGCACGGTGACCGCACCAAGACTGCACCAACCGCGCTATGACTTATTGTTATTTTTTTTTGTTTTATTATTTATTTATTACATACATACGCTACCATTACAGTGTCCCAATTCGGTAGTGTGTTGTTAATTAACAGTTCATGTAATAATTTACAACATATGATCAATAGCGATACAACATATGTTGTGGATCAATGACAAGTGAAAAGCCTCATGATCAGAGCGAAATGAGCTACTACAGAACGTACAGCAGCCTGTACTCGTACTCCCCGCCAGAGGTGCGCCTACAGCACGTACAGCAGCCTGTACTCGTACTCCCCGCCAGAGGTGCGCCTACAGCACGTACAGCAGCCTGTACTCGTACTCCCCGCCAGAGGTGCGCCTACAGCACGTACAGCAGCCTGTACTCGTACCTACTCCCCGCCAGATGTGCGCCTACAGCACGTACAGCAGCCTGTACTCGTACTCCCCGCCAGAGATGCGCCTACAGCACGTACAGCAGCCTGTACTCGTACTCCCCGCCAGAGGTGCGCCTACAGCACGTACAGCAGCCTGTACTCGTACTCCCTGCCAGAGATGCCCCTACAGCACCTACAGCAGCCTGTACTCGTACTCCCCGCCAGAGGTGCGCCTACAGCACGTACAGCAGCCTGTACTCGTACTCCCCTCCAGAGGTGCGCCTACAGCACGTACAGCAGCCTGTACTCGTACTCCCCGCCAGAGATGCGCCTACAGCACGTACAGCAGCCTGTACTCGTACTCCCCTCCAGAGGTGCGCCTACAGCACGTACAGCAGCCTGTACTCGTACTCCCCGCCAGAGATGCGCCTACAGCACCTACAGCAGCCTGTACTCGTACTCCCCTCCAGAGGTGCGCCTACAGCACACCCACATTTTTCTTTTCTGTTATGTTGTCATAGGAGGCGAAAGGGGCTCGTGGTGTTAAGTATCAGCCGCAAAGACGGGTCGATCAAGGTAAACCATCCATTTCATACAGAGATGCTTTCCGAGGCACTGAGGAGCTGTGCATCGCTATTGGCCCCGCGGGGTAGTTGCGTAACGCACTAACAGTAGCTTAGCTTTTCTTTCGGCAACAACATTCATTGCGATATTTACGTCGCTGAGCAGACAAATTTTTGGAACATTGGAAGCAATGTATGTATTAGTAATATCCTTCAAAATTATTCAGATTATGAATAATAGTGTGTTACGCAATCAGGGCGCCGGTTGACATTCGTAGATGACATGTGCAGAGCCATGAAAGTCGTTACTTATAGTCAGACACCCGAATCTGCCAACCAATATTTCCAACGGTCAAGGTCACTAAGTAACTGGATTTATGGAGGTCAGATAGACAGTCGCTCCATACTGCTATTAAGCTGCATCCGGATAGACTGGAAACCGACCCCAAAATAGTTGACAATAGGAAAACATCACGAGAAAACCAGCATGTCCTGGGATAAAAAAATCGAAAACATTATTGACATCATTAATAATGCCGCACTAGATTACAACTCATTCCACGGATAGGAGGCCTGTGCGACGGTGTCCCAGCTGTGGGAACATTGCTTGTACGCTGATCACGCTTGTGCTTTCCAAGGTTCGTCTCAGGCCCGCCGCCGACCAGGGGGAGCAAAAGTTAGCGATTTGACATGCTGACATCATTTAAAGTTCCGATAAAGCCAAACATTTTCGAGCTTGCTTTACTCGCTCTTGCATCCTCGACAAAGATACACCTATGTCTGCATCAATAGTCAAAAGAAAATCTAACCTATCTATTTATTCTCAAAAGAAGGGATGCAAACATTTTCGAACTCGCTTCGCTTGTTCTTGCATCCTTTTATTTATGACGAAAAAGTGAATTCTATTTCTCTATGAACGGACAAAGTTAAACGTAATCTATCTGAGACGCGCTGCAAAATGTCTCTTAAAACCTAATTTCTCTTTTGAGGAAAGAAAGCAAACTTAATGTGGCGCTAAAGCTGCAAATCCTTTAAAAATAATCCTGCTAGTGCGAGGCGAGGGATGCAAAGGTAATAATAATAATAATAATATTCCACAACTTTCACACAACGCCATCTAGTCCCAAACTAAGCAGAGCTTGTGCTATGAGTAACAACGGATAAACATACATACATATTTCTAAATACATACTATAGATAAATTACACCCAGACAAATCAAATCAAATCAAATCAAATCAAATCATTTCTTTGCAAACATGGGTATAGTACACAGGTATTTTTATAATACGTAAAGTTCTCCATATTTTACCGTCACATGGGCATGCAAAGGATTACAATTCCAAATAAAAAATTTAAAAAATAGTGGCAGATCATTCGAATTAGATTATATAAATATATTAAAAAATGTCAGCGTGGTCACAGCAATAAAAACAAAATAAAATGAACAATTAATGATCGTGCTCATCACACAAACATTTTTCCTAGGTGGGAATCGAACCCACGACCTTGCGCATAGCAGTCAGGGCCACTGACCAATAGACTAACAGGCCTGTCAAAAAAAAACGTGAAAAACGGTAAACGTGCCAGTAACATGATAGCGAGACTGCCGAGGGTGTACAGCCAACTGCATGTCCAACCACGCGTTTATATCGTCGCAGCAAGGTGGTCGTAGTTCATGTGTTAATTAGTGTGCCAGTCGTGGAGGCCCAGCTGAATGAAAAGACAACTAACTTGATTACATTATTAGTATTTAATTAGTATGTATTCCAACTACGCCAGGTGTCAGATACCGCGAATCGATTCATTTCGTTTAAAATGTTCAAAAAGGTGTCGCCGGTGTTTGTCATGTCCTGTCACCACCCGCGTGTTTGTCCTATCCTGTCACCACCCGCGTGTTTGTCCTATCCTGTCACCACCCGCGTGTTTGTCCTATACTGTCACCAGCCGCGTGTTCGTCCTATCCTGTCACCAGCCGCGTGTTTGTCATATCCTGTCACCAGCCGCGTGTTTGTCCTATCCTGTCACCAGCCGCGTGTTTGTCATATCCTGTCACCAGCCGCGTGTTTGTCCTATCCTGTCACCAGCCGCGTGTTTGTCATATCCTGTCACCAGCCGCGTGTTTGTCCTATCCTGTCACCAGCCGCGTGTTTATCATATCCTGTCACCATCCGCGTGTTTGTCATATCCTGTCACCAGCCGCGTGTTTGTCCTATCCTGTCGCCAGCCGCGTGTTTGTCATATCCTGTCACCAGCCGCGTGTTTGTCATATCCTGTCACCAGCCGCGTGTTTATCCTATCCTGTCACCAGCCGCATGTTTGTCATATCCTGTCACCAGCCGCGTGTTTGTCTTATCCTGTCACCAGCCGCGTGTTTGTCATATCCTGTCACCAGCCGCGTGTTTGTCCTATCCTGTCACCAGCCGCGTGTTTGTCATATCCTGTCACCAGCCGCGTGTTTGTCATATCCTGTTACCAGCCGCGTGTTTGTCCTAACCTGTCACCAGCCGCGTGTTTGTCATATCCTGTCACCAGCCGCGTTTTTGCGGTCAACAGTCCATCTCTACGGGTAGCAGTAGGTAACGTGTGCTCAATATCAATAACCTACGACTTTTGATCTATAAGTTAAAACTTTCTATCTATGAAGTACCTAATTTGATACTTCGAACTGTAGAGTTTGAAGTATCAAATTAGGTAATGTCTTGGTAAAAAGCGCTACTTTCTACTCCCTCTTGCAACTTGTATTCGCCACTTTGGATACTCTAGTTTTAATCAGAAATTAATGCAGTAAGTAATAATAAAATAAATTTCACCGTGAATAATGATGTAATTTCCTCACAACAAACCAAAAATTCATGCAAATCGCCTTGTCGGGTCCTAAATGGAACTCGAAAGGACTTCATTAGGCGCAAAAATCTTGTCGCAGCCGTCGGTGGCGCGGTGGTGCGGCGGTGCGGAGGTGCGGCGGCGGCGGTGCGGTACCGAGGCGGCGCTGCGTGCGCGAATTATGCAATTTCATTTCAATTTGCGACGGCAGAGTTCGCGAGGCCCTGCAGGGTTGAGGCGGGCGGGGCTCTCGCGGGGTGACGCGGGAGGTGGCTATTAAGGCGGGTGCACACACGACGTGCCGCACTTTTTTCGCCACCCTCTGCGGCTCTCCGCGCGACATTACACCCTAACACCATTACTTAGAATCGAATCGGCCGCGAGGGCGTGTTGATTAAATTATTTCTCCATTATTTGATTTGCCACCTCTTTCAATATGGCGGCAAAAAAATCACCGTGACGCGGGGAACGTCACTATAACATGCTCTCTCCCGCCAGACAGGAGCATTAATTAGCGAAATGTCAATTGTGGCTAAGTAGGTCCGTGCTTACTGTACTGAAGTACTCAGTTCTACAAGATTGAATGCTGGTGGATGTGTGGCGGTCTCTGCTGGGCTCAGTCTGTGGCGGTAACATTACATCTTGGCTCATTGATACCGATACGAAAATATGCACAAGTAAGAATACACGTACTCGTAATTTCACGGTGTAATGTGTCTTCCTGAAGTTTATATTACTTGGTTAACAAATGTCAATTTCGAGTTTAATGTGATTTTGATTTCATTTATTCTCTGAACTATACAAATTGTAAGAGAACCCGCAAGGATGCTCTCCAAAGTATGTCTTACGAAGAAACAGAGAATTTACTAACTGTGCTAAAGTAAATATAGGTACCTATACACATTTCACCAACGTTGAATATTTATCAAATTTAGAAACTAAGAGTTAAACTACTCAACATATAACTACTTGTCTGTTGTCAACTCTTGATTACCTATTTGTTAATTTTAAAAGACTATTTTATTAGGTTGGCAAGTAGGAATTTTCGGAATTATCTAGAATTTTTTTATTTGTTCATTGAATGTTCTTGAAATTTCCTTTGACGAAAGTACATATAAAAGCTGACGAAATTTCCTGCCACGTTTCATAACGCTTCCAACATCGAAGGCATACACATCGAAATAATGGGTCTTTCAAGAGAACCAATCAGACTGTTGTTACTTCACGAATACCGATTGGGACATTCAGCAGCGGATGCGGCAAGAAAAATATGTAAATCGATGGGAGATTCTACGGTCACTTATCGCACAGCTGAAAACTGGTTTGAAAAATTCGACATGGGAGACTACAGTATAAAAGATTCACCTCACCCCGGCCCTGTAGTTCAGACCGACATAGAACCATTACGACAACTCATTGAAACTGATCCCCGTTTATTGACACGAGCACTAGCTGAAGAACTCGGCGTTTCTCATACCACCATAGAAAATCACGTTGATGAAAAATAGTTTGTTATAATGATAATACATAAAAATGTTTTCTTTGATATAAATGTGAAAATTTCAGCTTGCCAAACTAATACCTCTTCTCGCCCGAAACACAGGATTAGGTACCTAGTGCAGGCACGTAAGTACTAGGAATATAAATTACATTTAAGCAAAACTGCCGTGCTATTCTGTAAAAATCTCACCGTGGGAACTTAGGTGAAGTGAGCGGGAAGTGAGCTGTCATTAGGGATTAAGAGGGTTTATCCGTTAGAGCCATGTTGTAGATTCAAAATTGATGATTTCCGACGGACAATAAAACCATAATATGTTTAATTTATAGATGAGATATTGACGTCATATTATTGGAAATTTTATAATGCTAGAGCGGCGCGCTGAGCGGTGGCGTGAATTCGCGCCGATTATATAGCAATACTAAATAATTCATAGTAAAATAAACATATTAAGTTATTAAAAAAATATTTGAACCATGTTTTAGAACATAAATCTCTTAATTTACTAGGTCTAAAAGAAAATATAAATATTTCAGATTTCATCCTAAACTAACACGTTTAATATCTCGAAAAGTGGCTACAATTGACACTTTTGAATATACTTTTCTTGAATGAAAACTTACAGTAATCGTGTTTTTTTTTCAGCCATGCACTAATAAATGTTATTATTTTTTATAAAGTAATGTTGTTATAAGTTTGTCGTATATGGTTTTACTAATATTTCGCATCTGCTTAGACCGTCGATCGCTAGTTTGAAAAAAGGCTTGCATAAAAACGGTTCTGATGAGAAAACTATACGAAAAATTGAAAATGTTTTTCAGCCATGCACTAGATTATAAAATTCCCAATAATATGACGTCAATATCTCATCTATAAATTAAACACATTATGGTTTTATTGTCCGTCGGAAATCATCAATTTTGAATCTCCAACATAGCTCTAACGGATGAACCCTCTTAACACTATTGATACGGCTCACTTCAAGCTCACTTCACTTATGATTTCACAGTGAGATTTTTTACAGAAACGACTGACTGTACTAATTTTCATGCCTTATAGGTCTTGATTTTTTTTTTAACATAATCTCGGGACCCTTGGGTCCCGGATCTTTGTAAGGCATACCAGGGGCCGAAGCCAGCTCGCAGAGGGCCCTTAGACATTTTAAATCATGAGGAGGCACCAATCGACGATTATCCCTTTTTGCACTATGGAAGTGCACCCAACGACAACCCCTGGTTGGTGCAGCACTATTGCAGATCATGGACATAAAATATATTGGGCTATGGGTTTGGGTGGCTATCTTGAGCTATGGAAGGACTACGTCCCCTGCCTGACCAATTCATAGATAAAATGGCAGGGGGTGAATTGCACACACAATCATAAGCCCCCGGAAACTGTCACTAGCACATAGTGACGTAGCAACAAGGGGGCAACATATCCTGAGGTGCTTGAGGAGTGGAGAGGTATTCCACGGCTTGCAGAACAATCCCAGAGCCCGGAAGATGGTCAAGATCCCTACGAGCACTTACTGGAATACTTCCTTCCCCCGAGCACGTTTGCTCTTGCGAATCTCCACTCAAGCCGGCCAATAAAGGCAAGAAAGAGTTGGGAGCTCTGTTCCTCGTCAGTGTTCACTCGAGCCGGCCAATTTAGGCAAGCCAGAGGTGAGGAACAAGACTACTCCCGGGAGATAGGGTCCGTGGGGTCGCTACTGCCCAACAGCTCGCCACATGCTTCCCTGCGGGTTTCTATATCTCTCTTGGTCTGGCTCCTCACCCTAGACTAGTTTCGGCAAAGTAAACTCTTCCGGCACAGGCCTAGAGTTCGAAGCGCGCAAGCCCCATCACGACGTCAACGTAGGCGGTGATACGGCGGTGGGGTTATTATTATTATTGTTATTATGTAGACGCTATAGCTGGTCTTCCAGTTTAAAAAAAAGGTGATACAGATGGAAACTGTATGACCACACGTTCGAATCAAATCAAATCAAATCATGTATTTCTTTGCAAACATGGGTAAATAATTGGTACAAAGATGTTGTTATAGAAGTTAGTTCTCCATGTTCTGCCATCACAAGGTCATGCAAATCACAATCAATTAATATAATTTTAAATAGAATATTATTATAATTCCATTTTACAGATTAATGTCAAATCATTTGAATCACAGTAAATAAAAATAAAAAATAAAAATGTCAATATTTATTTTATTTTCGTTAAGTTTCTCATATTTAAGTGAACTATGTATGTTCTTTTTTTTTGAGAAATAAACTTCTTTAAACTGAATATTAAATAGGGGAAGGTCGGGTAGCCACGGACACTTAAATAAATTGTAAATAAAAGTACCAATTAATGAAATTTATGTCTTTATTTTGTACTTAAAATTAAATTAGGGACTTCTTTGATAATATTAATTAAAAATTACTAATCATATCATATTTTTTAAAGGAATGTAGTACGAATTATTTGGTGTTATATTTTTGGTGAAACAAATAATGGCGGGTAGCCCCGGACATAATAATATTATAAATTGTGGCCGAATCGTTTTTGGCCTTAAAAATGTCACTAAATGTAATAAATATCCGCAGAATCTAAATAAACAGTCTTCATTGTCCCAGTCCTTACATTTTTGGCACTGTATCCAGCCCATTTCAAATGTTTCTCCGCAACATTCGGTCTCCTTTTCTCGATCTTCTTGAGAATGAGTTTGAATTTTTTTTTTGTTTTCTACGTCTTTTTAGCACCTTTACTTTTTGTCCTTTCTCTTGGTCTTTTTTATTGCCTCTACTTTTCCCTTTTATTTTCTACTTCTTTTTTATATCGTGAACAGGTTATAATCTCGCTCTTTTTGGTTTTTCGGGCTCGCCTTAACAAGCGTTTTGTTGATGCATCAGGAAATGGTCAGAGCTGTTTTAATAAATTTGTTGAGCTGGAAACAATAAACTCACTCACGACTAACTTACTCGGCACCCGCACCGCGACTGATATGGATTTGTTTCTACTATAGAGGGCACACATTTACAGTAACGCTTTGCCTACGCAACGCGTTTAGTTTCTTAGGAATTTAAATGTCCGGGGTTACCCGCTGTCCGGGGCTACCCAACCTTCCCCTATGTCAATGGATACAATACAAGCATGTCAATTTAAATAATTAAAAATAAGAAAAGATATAATTCATTTTATCAAAAAGTCCAATTATATTTTAATTGTAATTATTATTGCAAAGTGTGCAAGTTTCCAGTCTAACCGGATGCAGCTAAATACCAGTATTTTACATGGAGCGACTGCCTATCTGACCTCCACAACCCAGTTACTGGGTAATACGATACCCCTTGGTAAGACTGGTTGTCAGACTTCCAGGCTTCTGACTACCTACCCGTAACGACTGTCAAAGATCCACGAATGCCAGCCGGGACCAACGGCTTAACATGCTTTCCGAGACACGGAGCCTGGAGGGCTCGCGGTATGTAAAGATGGTCACCCATCCACAGAACAACCGCGGCAAGCGTAGCTTAACCTGATCGATCGAACTGTGCAACTGTTATTATTTAGCCACGGTCCCCTCAAGGGATGAAACTAGTTAACCTATCTAAATGTTTGTTTCGATTTTTTACGTAAGTTTTGCTATCTGAATTTTTACGTGCAATTTTGGGCTTGATATTAACGAGTAAACTGTAAATCAATAATTACACATTAATTTTTAGATCAAGGTAAAGTAGGTATGGTTTATTGCGCGCGCGCGCCAGTTCGCGCCGACCGACCGACAGAGAGCACCGCTTGCGGTAGGCTACTAGGATAGGTACCTACTAGGCGCGCAAAGTTACGGAAGAGATTTATTGGCAAGTAACGTGGAAGTTATTGACCTACGTAGTGCGGTGACACGATTGTTATGATTTGAATTTAAGAAACATATGAAACCGATTTGGTATCAATTCTTAGAGTATTTTATTTTGAGTTGAAACTTTGTATAGTGATTCTATACCAGCTGTTATCTTTAGTGCTTAAGGATAGCAATAGGGTTTCTGTTACACGCTGAATAGTTGAAACCTTCTTAATACAGATGAATGTGCTACTACTAATGTGAGAAAGAATTTAACCTGAACAGGTTTAGTTTACATTTTCAACAGATTATTTTCAACAAACAATATCTACTTATATTTCTCAAGTAGGTACTTAATCATAATCAAGATATCTACGGAGTTCCACAAGGAAGTGGTGAACTATGTAGGATCTCCACTTTGTACACTTTCCAATGTCAATCAATCATCTTCAATCTACTAACCAACAATGTATGTACCTACACCTACGGATTTGCTGAAATACGCAGTGCAATAAATATCAGGTTGGCGGAAAAATATTGCACAAGAAATTGTAAATTACTAGAATTTTTCGGAATATTTAGTGTAGATCTGGGATACGTAAGAATACTGTAGAAGGTTCTCGAAGCTATCACATCAATGGTATATAAAGGCGCTAGTGAGGATTTGGTTAGTTTGTGAAAATGATTAGTGAACATCAACTTCGAACGATCATCTTTTACGAGTGGCGTCAGGGACACAACGTGAGTGTGGCTACCGCTAACATCACCAAAGCGTTCGGTGAAGGTGTTGTATCGCGATGGAAGATAAGCCGCTGGTTTGCTCGCTTTGCATCGGGAGACATAACTCTTGAAGATCACGGGCGATCTGGGCGACCATCCACCTTCGACGATGAGGAATTACTCCGCTGTTTAAAGGCTAACCCAGAAATAAATACGCGTGATTTGGCAGACACTCTTGGGTGTCATCATTCGACCATCGAGGCTCATATACACAAACTCGGCTATCGTAAAGTAATGGCACGATGGATTCCACATCAACTAACTGACAGTCATCGTCAAGTCAGAGTTAGTATTTGTGAATCGCTTCTTTCTCAGCCACATCGGAAAGAGTTTCTTGAAGATCTGGTAACCGTCGATGAGAGCTGGATTCTCTATGATAACAACACACGGCACGCCGTCTGGCTTCCTTACGAAGCTGAGCCACCAACGCAGCCAAAGCCAAACCGTCGTCTCTCAGTTTGGTGAGATGCGAAGGGCCCACTCTATTGCGAGCTTCTTCCTGCGACGAAGGACGATTACGACTTCCAATTATACTGAACAGCTTCAGAAACTGGCTGACGCAATAAGAGAAAAACGACCGAGACGTGTAAATTTTCACTTTCTCCATGATACTGCGCTACCTCATGTCGCTTCGGAGACTCGACAAAAAATCGTAGAGCTTGGATGGCACCCGGTTGCCCACCCACCGTACTCACCGGATCTCGCGCCATCCGACTATCACTTGTTCCGACCACTAAAGCTTTATTTGCGTGAGAAAAATGTTCAAAACTATGAAGACCTCAAAATGGCAGTGGACAATTTCTTTTCTGCACAGCCTCCGGAATTCTGGACGCAGGGCATCAACAATCTACCAACTAGATGGGCCAGAGTAATAGAGTTATTTGGGGATTACATTACTGATTAATTATTGTAAATAACAAAGTTCTTGGTGCAAGACTTTTCCGCCTACCTGATATATCCTGTGATCGAACACAGTTTTGTAAAGTTGACATAAATAATACTTAAACAGACAGGTGAGTACCTAATATTCCCTTGCCCCATTTTGATCCTAGTCAAACACAAATCGATACGCTAATAAAACGTGCGTGCAAGCGTTATTATTTAAAAGGCGATCAGCGCGTTGAGGTGTGCCCTAGTAGTGCTCGCCTCCGCCCCGCTCGCTTGGCTCGCACGTACTTGTCTTTTCATGCTACTCACTGTGTCTACGTGTCCCAACCAACTCTCCTGTCGCATGTCTGCTGGAAGAAACGGTTGCGATGAGCATTAATTAAATCAAAAAATCAATCAAAAGTCATTTATTCAAACTAGGCTGAGAATCAGCACTTTTCGAACGTCAAAATTACAAAAGACAGTCCCCCAAAACGCCCGCCCTTCACCACTTCCTAGTGCTTTCGCTGGGAAGAAGAAGTGGCGCAACAAACTCCCCAGCAGCACAGCTGTCTGTTCAGTTAGAAAATACTTGACTGAATACAATACAAGGTATGCAAAGCAATTAACATTACAAGACACAGGACACTAAATTCAATTATCTGCCATATGTCAGCTAGCAACGCCAATATACCAAGAAATACAATAAAAAACTATACGTAGGTACTCAAGCAAAAATTAATAAATGAAAATTAAATAAAAGCCTCCAGGTATGAAGGGCACTTTAGGTATGAAGGGAATTACCTGGCACTTCTGTGCTCTTATTTCTGTATGTAATCTTCTGTAAAAAGAGTTTTGTTTGTTAGTATGTAGTAACCTACCTACATTCATTAATAACGAAACAGAGACTCTTAATAAACAAATAAAAGCGCGACCGAACTGATTGAGCAGGTGAAGATGACGACATCAGACACACGACATTACCCCCATTCAAAGTAGAGCCTGCGGGATCCGTCGGCACTTCGGCAAGCGCGGCGAATGGACGGAGAAGTGCCTTACTTCGTAGGTAGGTACCTATTACCTACCTGCCATTTAAGCATTCATCGAGCGGTCTTATGGCAGCAACAGCAATGAATATACTCTGAACTTTTACAACTAGCCTACCAAATCGTTGAATATCTAGGAGAGCCGCTTAGTGTATCGGTGGCAAACACTAGTTATCCACAGTAAATCAAGTATGTTAGATAAATAGGTAGCCCTCGCTCTACCGAAATGCATAATCACAATCAACATTATTCGAGCCACACAGAGTTCAACTTTCTTTTTCTTTCTATTGAGAAATAGAAACACCACAGCAAGTAATACAATACGACATGAGATACGCAAAACATTGAGGTATAATCCACTAATAGTTCCACTAAAACCTTGTATTGTCCCAATAAAAGGAAGTGACAGCAGCGAGCCATCAGCTAAACAAACGAACAAGCACACTGCAGAGCGTGGTGCTGCGGAAGACACGCGGGTACCGGGGGGTTGTTTGGACAGCGGCACAATAGCGGCGGATACGAACGCGAAAACGAACCATTATAAGCGCGATAAAGGATCTTAAGCATCTTTAAAAGCATTGAGTTGAGGTGTCGCGTCCCGCCGCGCCCCTAATGACGTAAGTCGAGCCCGCACTCTTTTGTTTTGTTTCCGATAACCGCCGCAATCCGCTCCTTATTGGGTTACCGCCTTTAATCATTGACGCGAGCTCTGTAACCGAGCTGTGCCCCTAACGACGAGCAATCAACACGCACCTCCGCCCGCGCCGATCCGACCCGATTGTGTCATCAATACTCCTTTGATTCAGCCAAATAAAAAAATAGTAATTGAATCCTACTGTGAAGATTGCACAAACTAGATGTCTTGCGCACTGAGGAGAGTGACGAGTCGTCGGAGATGCTCAGTTAAAATGGATGCGGCTCTCTATCGATACGGTGTCTGATTACAGTGATTACTGTATTGGGGTAAAGCTATAATTGTTTACTTAATGACAGAAATTCCTTAATGATGTAAACCGAAAATGGCGCAAATTATAAAAAGAAGACTGATATACATGCTACGAGAGCAGTGGCTCGAATTTGTTGAAAAGATATAGGTGTCCGCCGCCCATCATCTCGACATATGCGGTGGTACGACACGTCTTATCACGGTTTCGGAGATTTTCCCCTATGTAACTTGAAGGGCACCCGTGGGTAGCAAGTACTCGTAATTAGTTCCAGTGACCTGCACTTAACCGTTTCATTCACGGAATAGATGAATAAGGTTGGAAAGGCCCTCGCTCCAATTTTGTATTAGGACCAGTGTCGCCGCTTGACTCCCACTATTTTAATTTCTACACATACGCAATACTATGATTACAAATATTTCGCACACAACCAAAAAAGATTTATGTGTGTGTGATACACACATAAATCTCAGGGCAGATATTTGTTCGCACACCAGCACTAAGCTCCCGTAGGCATAGACACTCACACACGCAAAAAGCAATAAAATTTTTCATACACGCTAGTGCTTGATAAAGCCGATATTCTTTATGGATAAATTATCTGATGAATGTATGGGGAAAATAGAAACATGAAATAAATATTAAGAAATAAATTGTATTTATTTTTCATTAATTACAAATAATCACTGTCCTTGGAATAAAATATATTTGTTAAGCAATAGGCGCTTGCTATCAATTGAGAACGATATTTTCAAAAATAGGAGTACAATATGCAATATGGAACTTAGTTCCAACAAGTTAGTAATAGGTACATTTTCACAAAACTTACCAAAGAACTTGAACAAATCTGAACAATTTGTTCTCTTGGGATCATCCCTGGTTTTAAGTACCTATAACCTGATTTTTTAGTGATAAAATAATTATCAGAAAAATGTTTAGAGCAAATAGTACTCGTCTTTGTCGGCATCCAGTTTTCTCTACCTGTCGTTAATCCATTGTTCCCTGGCGTTAGGTTCTTTAGGAAACCTAAAATGTATAATTTATTGCATAATTCAAATAGCATTTAAATTCGATTTTAATACTAAATACAGTACAGTAAACTCGTAGATGACCGATCTTTATGTCCCTGTATATCATTCGGTCACATTAATTCAATGATTAATATAATATTTAATTTACTCAATACACGTCTAAATAAAAATATACTATCCAGTCGCGTTCGCGCCTCGGTTCCGTTCGGTTGCGTGTAGCGGGCGTAAGCGAATATGGCTGCGAATCTTGTGAAATGTTCCAAATGTAACATTGTGATAAATGAGGTGTTAGCTTTTGTGAACAATAAGTTAGATGTTATGGACGAGGAGAGTATAAGTAGAATATGTATCAGTGCTTTTTCGGAGAAAGACATAGTGGAGGCTAAGAACCTACTGTTTGAGTCTATCCCTGCAGCAACGAAGGAGAAAAAAACGAGGAGAGGAGACGGAAAGTCACTTCGAAATATTGACGACATCATTTGCACCCTTAAGGAGACAGATCTGGAAGAAATACCAATATTTGTCGCTCGGGAGCTGCAAAAATTGCCCCCGATTCTTTTTGATCATGTCGATGTTACGAAGATACTGAAAGATCTGGTATTAATTCAGCAAGATATTAGTGTTATTAAGCAACAATATGCTATGACTGAACAGCTGGAGAAGCTACAACGTGAGTTTGATATGTTGAAGCAAACTTCGATGGTCAACAACTATGGGTACAATGTAAACAATAGGCGTGGAGCATGTTTAATGGAGAGCTTTGATGGTGATGGTGACCAAGTGCGACATCCCATGGGAGAAAAAAGCACGAGTACTATGCATAATACCATAACTTCTTCGCCAGAAACCGTTTATCATGAAATAGTGCATGATAATTTTCTATCTGAGGGTAGTACAACTGCAATGTCGAATACGAATGCGCAACCGTTGCTTTCCGAACATAGCGAAATAAATGACGCGAACAAATACAAAACTAAACCGCATTCCAACAGCAATAAGGTTCAAAATTCTGTAAAGTCGAATAACGTTGCTATCACGACTTCTCAACCAACGTCAAATACGGTGAGTCATGCTTCTCAGCTGATTGAAGACAAAGTGGCTTATATATCGAAGCACACGGACTGTATGATTAGTGCGACATCTGTAAATACAAAAAAAACGATGGCGGACATTGTGAAGGAAGGTGAATGGAAGAAGGAAATAGAGGGTAATGAGTGGATCCAGGTACAGAGGGGAAGACACAGAAATCGTTTTGCAGTAAATAGAGGGAAAGCCGAGGTAGATACAAATGTGAAGTTTAAGGCTGCTGAAATTAAGGTACCTATTTACATTTATAATGTGGCGAAGGATGTATCTTTGTGTGACATTACTAAATATGTGACGAGTAAATCAAAATTAAATGTTACTGTGGAACAAATGAGCATGAAAGTGGATAAAGAGTACAACTCCTATAAAATATTTGTTCCCAAAGAAAACTTGGAACTATTTTTGCAAGATGATTTTTGGCCTGTCGGTATTGCCTATCGTCGATTTGTTAACTTTGGCTATAAAAATAAACGTACGAGTGCCTTACGGGCGAGCGAGCATAACGGAATCAATACTTAATGACTTCTACTAGAATAGCAACTTTTAATTGTAAGAACGTTGTAAGATCAGTGGAGTGCATAAGACGACTTTGTCAAAAGACGGACATAATAGCGTTACAGGAGACGTGGTTGTTTCCACACGATTTGCCATTTTTGGGAACCATAGATGACAGCTTTGCCTTTACGGGCGCCTCTGCAATGACTACGTCGGCTGGTGGACTGCGAGGGCGACCACACGGAGGTGTCGCGATTCTCTGGCGAAAAAGTGCGTTCCCTGTAGTGTCAGTGATTACGTGTGATAGTGTGCGGCTTGCGGCAATTAAAGTTACACTAGGTGACCGGTCGTTCTTAGTGATATCGGTTTACATGCCAACAGATTGTAACGATAATTTACTAGAATTTACTGAGTGTCTGAGCGAAATTAATGCAATAGTTGAGAACAATAATGTTGAAACTGTATTTATGATAGGCGATTACAACGCACACCCCGGTGAATTGTTTGCAAGGGAGTTGTTTTCTTTTTGTGCGGAACAGACATGGACATGCGTGGATATTAATAGCCTTCCGTTAGATACATATACCTATGTCAGCGATGCACACGGGTGTTTGCGCTGGCTCGATCATTGTATTGTGACCGAGGCGGCGCTAAGCACTGTCACGCAGGTGTCCGTTATGTATGATTCATACTGGTCCGACCACTTACCTATTATTTTGGAATGTGATTTTAATGTTATTCACGCTGCGATTTTAAAGCAAAACAAACAGATTGACCGAGTTGTGTGGGGTGAACGCGACGCCAAGCAGATTAGTGAATATCAAAGTTACTGTCATGCACGTCTTAAAGACATAGATTTCCCCTTAGAACTGAGTCAATGTTGTGATAAGATGTGCTGTGATTGTAGTCATTTATACTTGTTGGATGAAATGTATCGAAACTTAGAATGTATACTCTCAGAAGCGGCTGAATACAGTTACAAAGTAATAGAGTTAAGGAAGGGTAGATACATTACTGGATGGAACATGTACGTTCGCGACGCTCATGCCAAGGCGCGACTTTGTTACAATATATGGTTACTGAATGGTAAGCCTAGCGCCGGTAGAATTCACCAAGATATGTATGAATCGCGGAAGCTTTTCAAAAATAAGTTAAAATGGTGCCAAGCTCACCAAAATCAAATTAAAATGGACATCATTGCAAAACATCATACAAATAAAGACTTCTGTAAATTTTGGAAAGCAACAAATAAGCTTAACCATAAACCAAGCCTCCCGGTGAGCGTTGAGGGCGTGCATGGTACCCGTGAGATAGCGGACCTGTTCCGACGACACTTCAGAGTCGAATCACCCCTGACGGGAGAGCCGCAGCCGCTGCGGATACTCGATGCTGAGATGGTCTGCTCGGAGCGCAGTGTATCATTCACCGCAAAGCAAGTTGCTGATATAATTAAAAATATGGTAAGAGGCAAATCTCCAGGGCACGATAGTCTCAGTATCGAGCACCTGCAGCATGCTGGAGTTCACTTGCCTAGAATACTGTCTATGTTTTTTAATTTATGTTTATGCCATTCATATCTACCGGAAAGGTTAATGCGTACTATTGTTGTTCCAATTATTAAAAACAAAACCAGTGACTCTTCTAAGGTGTCAAATTATAGACCAATTTCTCTCGCGACTGTAATTGCTAAGGTTCTGGACAGTCTGCTTGGCCGCCAGCTGGACAAGCACTTAAAAATCAATGACGCTCAATTCGGCTTTAGGTCTGGCTTGTCCACTGAAAGTGCTATCCTATGCCTCAAGCAGACTGTTCAGTACTATACAGTAAGAAAGACACCAATATACGCCTGTTACCTAGACTTGTCAAAGGCATTTGACCTAGTGTCATACAATATATTGTGGGACAAACTAATTGGGGAAACCTCGGTACCACCAGAAGTGATAGGCCTATTTAAATTTTGGTATGGAAACCAAGTGAACCGTGTGAGATGGGTGGACTCTTTGTCGGAAGAGTATAGGTTGGAGTGCGGGGTGAGACAGGGGGGTTTAACCTCCCCAGCGCTCTTCAACCTGTATATGAATAGTCTGAGCGAGGAGCTCAGCGGCACCAGGATCGGATGTCACATTGATGGCACTTGTATTAATAATATCAGTTATGCCGACGATATGGTGCTGCTGAGTCCCTCGGTTGGAGCAATGCGGAGGATGCTCAGTCTTTGCGAATCCTATGCAAGGGCCCATGGGCTCAAGTATAATGCACTCAAAAGTGAACTGATGGTTTTCAAAGCTGGTAATAAAAGCTACTCTAAAGTACCACTTATCACACTGGACGGCATACCATTGAAAAGAGTTACTAAATTTAAGTACTTGGGCCACTGGGTGAGTGAAGACCTTAAAGATAATTTAGATGTGGAAAGGGAGCGCAGGTCGCTGGCTGTCCGATGCTGTATGTTGGCCCGTAGGTTCGCCCGTTGTACTGCACGAGTTAAAGTAACGCTTTTTAAAGCCTTCTGCCAATCGTTTTACACGTGCAGCCTATGGGTGAACTTCACGCAGAAGGCATATAGCGACCTGCGTATCCAATACAACAACGCTTTCCGGGTGTTGTTGGGGCTGCCGCGTTTTTGCAGCGCGTCCGGTATGTTTGCCGACGCAAATGTTGACAGCTTTTCAACCGTCATGCGTAAGAGATGCGCATCGTTATTATATCGGTTTCGCGCCAGCCCCAACACTATCCTGGGGACTTTGGCAGACCGCTGGGACTCTCCGATTCTGGGACGCTGGATACGACTCCATGCGGTGAAGTAGATTGGAATGGGAGAGTCCTAGTGGGTGTACTTAGTTATTAATTTATATAATTACCCGTTAGTTTAAGTTTATTTACTAACACTAGTCATAAGGCATTTTATACTGGTACTAACAAACTATGGAACTTGATTCTGCAATAAATGTATTATTATTATTATTATTATTATTAATTAAATATAAAATAATTCAAAAATTTAATTTTTCAAACGTAAATACAGTCGAGAATTCTATCGATGATATTATTAAACCACATGCTCACCTCACTATCGATAAACATGCGCCGTGCATCACAGCCAATCAGGGCAAAGGACGAAACGTCATTATGGTTGAAGTGTACAGGACGCAATGCGGGCTTGGTCATTGTGTTGATTAATAGAGTACACAGCGGGCAATGTATTTTTTTTGTAACTTGTTGTAATAATGTTGTTAATGCTTGGTATTTCATAGTGATCACTATATTTTAATGTCTTTTACAAATAATATAGTAATTAAATCTTATTTTCGACTTAAGTACCGATGGAAAGATATACCTCCTCGCTTTATACTTGAGGTCTGACTTTTTGTCTTACAAGTTATAATTAAACAACACGGCATTTTAAAGCAGAGCTCTGTTCTCCGCAGTAATCCGAAGCGCACTAAACGCGGTGGTTTAATGAATCGGTCGAGTTATGATTTTCTAATCATAACTGTGGCGCGCTTGCCACGCCCACATTTCCATTCTAACCTTATTTATCTGTTCCGTGCTATGTAGATTCATTGCGTCATTTTTCGGTCTCCTTCAGTAGGACAAGTGACCGATGTCGGTCTCGGTTGGAGCAGAACGGTAAGGACATTTCGGAGAGAGTTAGTGGGCACAGGAGACAAGATTGGAGAGACCACCATAATCACAAAACAATAATTTCCGACCAACATTCCCCAGTTGCGACAAATTATACAGAAGTCCGAAAAGTATAATCGTCCCCTATGTTTTGCCTTTGTGGACTATGAGAAAGCTTCTGACTCTATCAAGACCTGGTCTATTTTGGAGTCTCTGCAGCGATGCCAAGTCGACTGGCGACACATCCAAGTGCTGAGATGTCTTTATGAAGACGCGACAATGACCGTCCAAACTCAGGACCAGCGCACTGAACATAGGTACTGCGTGGAGCGGTGAGACAACGGGACGCAACTTCCCGAAAGGATGGGACGTAACTTCTAACCCTTAAATCGTTCTCTAACGCGTTGGAGGATGTGTTTAAGACGCTGAACCGGGAAGGACGCGGCATCAACATCACCGGTGAGTACATCTTACACTTGAGATTTGCGGATGACATCGTCATACTGGCTGAATTGGTGCAGGACTTGCAGCAGATGTTGGACGGCCTAGTTGATTCTCGTGTACGCATTGGTCTCCGGATGAACTTGGGCAAAACCCAGGTTATGTTCACGAACAGGTTATGTTATGAACACGTAACGTGTTCATAACATAACCTGTGACCTGAACCCGGGACCGATTGCTGTCAATGGCGGTGCTCTCAAGGTCGTTCAAGAATACGTTTACCAGGGGCGTTCCTTTCATTAAAGCCGAAAAGCCCGGCTTTCAGTCAAACGTGAGCCTAACAATAAAAAATTAAAAAAAATAAAACTACACAAGTAAACTTGTAAATTAACCAACTCAATCATGTCGCAAGAATTGATAAGAATAATAAAAACTGCGCGCCCCGGCCGGCGGCGGCCGCCTGCTATACGTTCGATGCAAGGTTGCCAGGTTTACATACTCGAAGAATAATATTTAAATCCCGCACACTTTTCATCACGCGCACCGTTGCCAAACCTCTCCAATACCGCTATTGCGAGAACGCAACAATAAACATCGTCCCGTCTCGCTCGCACCAGCTGGCTTCTTATGAGGCTTCTGGACCTCTCACTATTTGTATACAAATTGTTCACGTTGTTGATTACATCAGTATGTACTTATTTTCCAAATTGTACTGATTTTTAAGCCTGGCTTCTGATTTTTTATGAATGGAACGTATAGCAAAGCGTGTGTGTGTAAATAGTATGAATGAGCGCGTCGCTGTGCAAAGCTCGATCTATGGAATGGAATGATACAATTTCAAATTAGTTCAAGTTCGTTTCGAGCGGTTACTGGTGCATTTTTTGCTTGGACATTTTCTGTGAAATGAAGTGTTGTGATTAGTTTTGCGGTGATTATCTTTGTTTTGAAGTGATTAAAAAGTTTCTTGACATTAAAATGAATTCGGAAATGCTTGCAAATGTGCCTTGTGATGGATTAAAGTATGTGCAATCTTTATTCGGAAAGGTAAATACTTTAAAGTTTTACAGACGAATATAATCTCATTACTTCACCTAAACCTACTTTTTGAGTACCTATTTCTCAGAAATCTAAATTACGTAATAGGCATTTTAGTCGAAAATTGCCTTCAGGGTGCCTTTCCGGGACTTTTAAAGATAGCTCATTTAATTGTGACCATTCCTGCGACAAATTGTTTCACGGAACGTGTTAAATAAGTATTCACACATATTTATTTAAGAAATAAGTACTCAAGAACAAGAACGGCTTTCCGAATTATCGAAAATTGCAATAGAAAAACAGCTGTTGGTAGAAATTAAAACGTTCACCAAATTTTGACGCCGACTGATTACGCCGTTTTGAGTTAGAATATATAATTTTTATATTTTGTAAAGGCCGCTTAATTAATTGTAAAAATTAAAGCAGGCGCCAGGATCATGTTCTCTAAATGAATTGACAAAAAACGGCTTTTATCAAAGCTACTGAAGGTAAAGTAAATCTGTCTAGTAATTTTTACCATGCCTTCCGTGTGCGTGTGTTTGTCATCTGTCTGTGATAAAGAAACGAAAATTGAAGAGTTATGGCTGTTCACATTGTGAGTAATTATAATTATAAATATTATCAACATCGTAAACAATGTGTAGTTAGAAATCAATCAATAATTTGTACGCCATCTAGTGGCCAGATTGTAATATTTTGCCTATAGCGACTGTTGCGAGCGAGTGAAATATGAACTAACTCTGAGCTCTGTTGTGCCAATAATGTTAATAGATGGCTCTTATACGTCTTATCATATTTTACACGAAACTGATAATATGAAAATGAAAAAGTTGCGATTTTGTAAAGGATTACCAATACTTTGAGTATATAATTTATAATATAAGAAAAAAATGGTGCTATTAAAAAACATTTCATTTTAATTGCTAATAGCAAAAACTTACAATTATGAAATAAGAATATTAGTAAGAACTAAAGCGAATCAGTCGGTAGGCACAACTTGTGACAGGCGATACGGTAGGTAGGTACTTACTTTTTTTTTTTAAGTATGTTGGCTTGCCCTAAGTTTAACCACTAGGCACGCCACTGACGTTTACCTCAGGCAAACTCTGCAGTTTGGTAAGAACAACTTTGAGAGGGAGGCTAACAGAAGAATTCAGCTGGGCTGGGCAGCGTTTGGGAAGCTTCGTAGAGTCTTCTCGTCGCGTATTCCACAGAGCCTAAAGACGAAGGTCTTCTATCAGTGCGTCCTGCCAGTTATGACTTACGGAGCCGAAACGTGGACACTCACGGTACTGCTAAAACGCACGGTACATAAATTCAAGGTCGCTCAGCGAGCTTTGGATCGGGCTATGCTTGGAGTCCCTCTGAAGGATCGAATCCGCAACGAAGTGATCCGACAGAGAAACTTTGTCGACATAGCTAACAGAATAAGCAAGTGGAAGTGGCAATGGGCCGGCCATATTAGCCGTAGAACCGATAACCGTTGGGGTAGACGTGTTCTTGAGTGGAGACTGTGAATCGGTAAACGTCCTCGGGCTAGGTGGAACGACGATCTTCGCAGGATGGCTGGTAGCGGCTGGGTGAGTGTTGCCGACAATCGAGTTGAATGGCGTGCCGTCCGTTGCGTGGCGTGTGGAGGCCTATGGCCAGCAGTGGCCTGCTGTAGGCTGATGATGATTGCCCAGTTTGTGCCACCATACCTGGTACTACTATGTATTCTGTGAACACACCTCCCTCTTCTCATCTCGACAACTAGCGCTGGCACCACTGAACCCTATTTAGCCGACTGATGGGCTTTTTAGGGTTCCATACCTCAAAAGGAAAAACGGAACCCTTATAAGATCACTTCGTTGTCCGTCTGTCTGTCCGTCTGTCAAGACCCTTTTCTCAGGAACGCGTGAAGTTATCAAGTTGCAATTAATATCAAATACTCAGGGCTGCAATCCCTTGAAGCAAAGAAAAAAATCAAACTTATAAGTCAACGCAATCAAAAGATACGGGATAGATAATATACAATAAATAGATACGATACGGAGTTTATATTACGGATATAGGGTACTTCCCGTTGACCTAGAATCATGAAATTTGGCAAGAAGCAATGTCATATAGTACCTACAAGTAAAGGAAAAAATCCGAAAATCGTAAATTTGTAGTTACAATACAAAAAAAAACCCGTGATAAACTATTTCCATAAATGCTTTGTACGGAACCCTCAGTGCGCGAGTCCGACTCGCACTTGACCGGTTTTTTTTAAAGTAATTACTCTGTACGATGGCATTTTAAGAAGGTTCCTGTCTCTGGAGCCCTAACAACCGGTAGCTTGGACACCGGCTGACCACTATTTTAAACTTACTATTAAATGCTCTCATTTTTTTTATATCCAAATATAAAAAAAACGTTTTGAATGATAATTTATATTTATTATTCATACCAACTTTTTATTTCATGAAGCCCTGTGTACAATCCCCCCTTTAATCCTAATCACTCCCAATTAAATACCCCTTTTCATCCCGTTCTTCCATACGAACTTTAACTCCCCCTTTAAACCCGCTTTGAGGGGTAGTTTTGAAAAACTAATAATGGCTAATTTTAACTAATTTTAATTCTAAATTTTCCTGCCTTTTTCTTTATATTTTTTTATATTTTTGTTATATACCTACTTGTATATAATATTTGTAAATTTTTTAGTATTAATTAGGTATTAGTTGTTATTTGCTTAGTTATTACTAGCGACCCGCCGCGGCTTCGCACGGGTGCAATGGAGAAACACTGATAATTTTAGAGCCATTATTTCTCGTAAAAAGTATAGGATAGAAAATGGTTATTGTGGGTTATCCCTAAGAGATAGACATATACCATCGCTGACTTTTTTGTAGACCTTTTTAAGGTGTACAATACTGTACTACATTATTTTGATCTATCTCGACAGGTTCAGCCAGCGTTTACAATGTAAGCGCAAAAAAATGTGTTTATTTACGACATCACATTAGAAACCTCTAAAATTATCAGTGTTTCTCTACTATATTATGCATGTATTACACATATAAACCTTCCTCTTGAATCACTCTATCTATTAAAAAAACCGCATCAAAATCCGTTGCGTAGTTTTAAAGATCTAAGCATATATAGGGACAGACAGACAGGGAAGCGACTTTGTTTTATACTATGTAGTGATTATGATGGCGCCGTCTACCTTGTTCACAAAATTAACTAAGTATATTTAAGTTAGGTGCATCTGTTTCTTTCTATTTCATTAAGAATAGGACAGAAGATAATTAATATTAGTTTAGTCTTGTCACATCAGTGACCACCTGGAGTAAATTGACATATTTTTAGTGGCCAATTTTATCACATCTAAACTTGTCTATGGAGTATTTGAATTTGACAGGACTAAACTAATATTTATCTTGTCCTTTTCTTAATGAAATAGAAAGAAAAAGATGCACTGAACTTTACGGCGCTTGTATACGGTAAGAAAATTTACCGTGTCTGCGGCAGACAAGACAAATTCTTCGTGTACACGACAAGAATTTTGTCTGTTCTACACACCAAACAACGTTCTCCGCAACAACGTTCGCCGCGTCGTGTCTTGCGCAGACAAGATTTTTTTCGTGCACCGCTGCGAGCTGTGTACACAGTTATTTTCTAGTTACGACACGAATTCTTGCGTAGGCCCGGCGTGTTTTCTTACCGTGTACAAGCGCCCTTAGTCTAGTTTGTGAACAACGGAATCGGCGCCATTGGAGTACTTTTAGTAACCAATTTTTTAATCACGTCTAAACTTGTCTGTGGAGTATCTTAATTTGACAGGACTGAACTATTATTTATCTTCTGTCCTTTTCTTAATGAAATAGAAAGAAAAAGATGCATTGAACTTTTTAGTTTAGTTTATGAACAACAGAATCGGCACCATAGTCAGTTGTAATTCTAAGGCACTGTCAGTTGTCACCAGTGTCACTGCATGTCAAAATTGTCAAAATAATAACCTCATTTCTGAAGCCATTATTTTTGGCAGATTTGAATGAAAATGTTTAAATCCTTGGTAACAAAGCTGAACGCAGCACAGTTATCGTGCGGGTTCCACACTACCGCCTGTATGAATGAAGTGCGCCTACTGAGTCGCCTGAGAGTGGTTGATAACTCAGAGATCGGCAAGCGAGCCATGGCTGAAGGCAAACCCCCTAAAGTTATCTGCGTTTATAACAAGAAGCGTACGTAATCTTTAGATATCACTAGCAACTATTCAAAATTCTAGTGTCAAAAACCTCATTGTACACAGACAAGGTTGAAGTCGGCACATGAGACCAACCTTGCCTCTGGTTAAAGCACTTGCATACAATGCCTGTGTATTGTTATATGCATATCTGGTGCTGATGCTTACCATTATATAGACTGCCTGCTTGTCACCCAATAAAATGAATTGTTGTCATTTTGTTTCAGATGTTGGCTATATAGGTGACAGAGTACTAGTAGCTATCAAGGGTCAAAAGAAGAAAGGTATCTTAGTAGGTATGAAACAGAAACAAAATGTCAAGGTGCCAAAGTTTGACAGCAACAATGTAGTGCTAATAGATGATAATGGTACTCCGCTGGGCAACCGTATCCATGTGCCCATCCCCACCATACTACGGACCATACTCAAAGAGAAGACGCACTCTAAGGGAGCCGACTACACCAAGTTATTGGGCATAGCAACAAGGTTTGTGTAGGAGTTGCACTTATATGTATGTGTGTTATTGTAGATATTAATAAATTGTTGATTAACACACTCCTTATATTTTCTTTTTTTATTCCCAAAATGGTCATCTTCATGAATCTCATTACTGTTATTGCTGTAATCCACATGAATGAGTATATGGGATTTAGACAGTGAAGATGGTGTTTTCTGCAAGATTATTAATTTTAGATTGATAATAATCATGCCCATTATTGCATAAAACTCAAAACAATTTAACAGTAAATCAAATAGTGTTAATTTAATCAAACATACATAATATGTATGACAGTATTTTTACCTTAAACCAGCAGAACTGAACTATTCATACATATCATTACCATCATACTTACTGGCTCCTCTAGTTATTACATTTGTGTGAAGGGGCTTGATCAGGGAAAACAAAAACAATTATCATCATTGAAATTTGAAAATTTAATAAAACCTATGTTCAGTTTCATTTAGAGTACACTTAATTAAGACACGCACCTACCGATGGAGATGAGCAGACGACACGACATCAACATTTAGTGTTACTCCTATGGTCATCTCAGTTGTTGTAGTCGCGTTCCGGGAGCGGCGTTACGAGGCGACAAACAGATACAAATATGCAATACTGTTCTTAGGTTTATTCAGTGACTTGATTAAAATGTCAGCAAATTCTCGTAACGCGTTCAACACCTTAGTTTTGTGTCGCGGTTGGTTACGAACCCTTTGAACGCCAATGACGCTTACAAGCGACAAACGTAATCGGGCGGTAAAACGCACAACGACGAGTTTAGGCGACAACTAGATGTGCTACTTTATTATCTGATATTAAAGAAAATGGGTAAAAGGATTAATTTTAACATTTTATCACTAGCATTTTGTAGGTACCTATTTAATAGTAAATAAATGGCTTAGCGTAGAGAGCATACGCATATGCGCTTGGCGTTCAAAGGGTTAAATCTATAGATTAGTTCTATTCAAGACTTGGATGCGAACCGCCTCGAGGCCGCGACAGCCCCGAGAGCAGCGCACTGCGGCGGTCAATATAGGGCTTTAGAATCGGTATATTGCTAATGAACATTAATTTCGTTAAAGCTTTGGACGATACGTATGCATTTGTCCGTAGAATCACATAATATAACCATTGTCAACAAGGCAACACGCGTGCCGATAGCCGCGCGTCTGCGAGCGGCCGCGCGGCCGGCGAGCGCCTGCGCGTCTGTCGCTCACTAACGAGTAGGTAATCGTATCATCTGTATTATAATGCACAACAGCTGTGACTAGATATTAAGATTCACGTGCGTTCACTGCTACTAAAGTATCGTGAGGTGCCGCCGACGACTCGGTAACATGTAAAACGATCAATTATCTAATTATAAACAACACACGACTATAAGAAGTAACTATACTAAATAATTATTAAAATCTTCATGATAGATCTATGTATATGTCGACTGAACAGACAGTCTCGAACGGATTAACGAACAAACATTCCTACATATAATATATTACAAAAAACCGGTATTTATTAACACAATAAAGTTACTCGAATACATAAATATTTGTACATTCACTGTTAGCGGGACCAAGCTAGGCTGGTACTGAGAACACTGGCACACGTGAAGGTACTGCGGCACACGGCATCACTTGAGGGTGGCGAGGACCTGCGGGGGAGGGGGGGGGGGGGGGTGGCAGGAGCGGGGGGGTGAGGGTGGTGGGACTACTACACGTTCATTGCCCTCCTCTCTTACATTGTACTCAAGTGTTGATACAGATACGTTTAAACAGCTAATATCGTAAAACTAATTGTATAAAATTCGGATAAGGCGATAAGATCAGTGATATAGTTAGAAGTGAACGACGGCTACGTGAGCCCCGCTACCACTGACAGCTGTCAACATCTCTCTCTTATAAGTCGTCGCTGTCCACGCCTCGCGCCTGAGTAGCGCTCTCATTATTTCCATGTTACTTTTTATCTGCCCTAGAAACCTATTAAGCTTCTAGTGATCCCCACATAAAACATAATTATTGGATTATAAAGTAAGTTATCGCAAGTGTCAGTGGACAAGAGGCCTAAATAGTATGGCTAAAACATTAATAAAACCATAGAGTAGATAAAATCTTAACGTTAAAATATCTCTGTGCTGCGCTCGGGCGCGACATGTCGCGTGACGTCACGCGTCGCTCTCGTTCATCACAACACACAGTCGTGTGTATTGGCACACGTTGTACCGGAGCTGGACAGAGCAACGATTGTCGACCAAGTGATACGTCAGATTACACAATGATGAAGAATACTGGGTTTAGAATATAATTTTGTTAGAGTCATCAACAAAGCTTGAATTAGAATCACCTCTGTATCATGCTAAGACTGATGCAGCAGTCAGTCGTAGGTAACTGGTTGCTCGGTCTCACCGGTGAGTGCGGCGTGTGACGTCACGTCCTGTCGCTGGTACTGCGCGAAGCTACTTGATATGCCAGTTCAGCTTACAATACGTCAGAAACGACTGTCTGAGAATCCTCTACCCAAACTACCGTGTGATGGACTCGCAAACTCCTAAATAAAATAAATACTAAATAACAAAATAAACTAAAATTACTGCAACAAAAAACTACAATAAAAAATCTACGTCCGATTTGACTACGATAAAGACTGTCTAATGATGTATAACTATAATATAATGTATGTATATCTTAAAGTTAAATAGATTTTTTTTTTATGTATTACGATAGATCTAGCGCGGGTCGGTCGAGCCGCTGACGCCCCGCCCGTAACCTGGCTGTCACACTGCCACACTGTCGTGCTATCACACTGTCACACTGCCACACTGCCACACTGTCGTGCTATCACACTGTCACACTGCCACACTGCCACACTGTCGTGCTGTCACACAGCCACACTGTCGTGCTGTCAGACTGTCACAGTGACACAGTGGTTAGCGGGTGCGGACTTTGAGTTTTTAGAAGAAAATTCCAAATACTAAGATGTAGTATTAGTATTCGGCGTTGAGAATTTAGCGCGGCTTCGAGCGACAACGTCCGGGACTGACTCCGAAGTGACGCACAATCCTCCAGCCGGGGAGACTTGTCGCCCGCGAACGCCGGTAACAATACATAGCCTAATATGGCGTCCTACGATAATTACTCGATATACAAGTTGGAGGCAAGAATACGACAATAAATAAAACATCGTATATCTAATGACGCTAATGACGTTCCCGGTCTGCATACAAAGATTAAATCAAATATATCAGTGGTTTAGTCAGTATAATTAGTCGGCCCTACACCAATATTTAGTTTGTTTGATAAAATCACTTTTTTTTATTTAAATGTTAGGATTAACGTAATAGTTTCAAAATATACCAGTGTTTTCAATGATTGCCGTATTGCCGTCTCCACACTTTATATATGTTAATAGCAAGGACATCAGTCGACGTTAAAACAAAACTAGCGAGTTGATTTCCCAGTTAAGGTGCTGGCTTCGTGGTAGCTCGCGAAATACAATTTTTCTTACGTTTTCGTTTACGTCTGTAGAGTTTAAGCTCAAATTACCCTATTGAATGACTATTTCATGAAATCGTGACATTTTAGGTCCATTCTCATGATTCTGTAAACACACTTTTTTTTTAAGGTCGCGAATCATATTTTGTTCAAAATACAGCCTGACACTGAACCGCAAATTGCAAAAAACGTAAGAAAATTAGAATTTTGCGAGTTGCCTTAGCGCGTCCCCCTTACTTCATTTTGCGAGTTACCTTAGCGCGTCCCCCTTATTTCATTCAAGCGATTGCCTCCAGTCCAGCTATGTGAGAGACTTAACTAGTCGCGGCAATCTTCACGACGAGACACAAATCTTGTCCTAGTAACGCGCACTACTCGCAGCGGTCGCATGACTCGCGCGCTCGTACCGGACTAGCAGGGACGCGAGGTAATTATCAATATCTACAGCAGTTAACAGGCGGCCGCTCAAACTCCGTATAAAAATATAAGGCGTAGTTTATTGGGCTCGTGTCGATCTTAAAAAAGGTTAGTGTATTTAACTATAATAGGTACCTACTCGAATGAACAGCGCACCTATATTTGACCAAAGGATGGCGTTAGCAGACATTTCGTCGATAGCACGGTAAACCTATGTCCGCTATCGCATCACTTCTCATAAACGTGTGTCGCCGCGGGCGCGTGTGTCTTACGTACGTTCGTTCAACGCAGCGACAGTTTATAAGATGCGCGCGAAGCTGACGACGCAGGGGGGGGGGGGGGCGGGGCGACCGACTCGCAATTTGAATAGTGTTCTAGCTAGAGCGGAGCGCGGGGAGGGGGGAGGGGGCGAGCGGTGACGTCATGGGGCCTACACGTCCACCACCATCTTCTTGTGGATGTCGGTGTTGCCCACCACGTTGCAGAACTCCTCGAAGGAGATCTTGCCGTCCTCGTCCTTATCGGCAAACAGGATGGTCTTGTCCACAATCTGCTGCAGCTGCGTGTCCTTCAGGTTGTTGCCCACCATCATCTTCAGCACCTGCAATCACAGAAGGCGGCTGTTATAGTAACTTTACAAATCGTTTGCTGAACCACGCCATCTCTTTGCGTGGGGTTTGTAATAATATTAGGAAGACAGCAAACACAGTATCGCGTATGAGGGGGCGACATAATCTGGAGCCACAGTAATCATCGGAACGGTAAGTCTATCTACACTGCACACTCGAGGCGGCTCTGACAAACATGATCTGGGCCTACCGTAAGTTAATTTGAAACACACAGTAGTAGCAAAAAATAAGAATAATCACGAATACATCTTTTTCGATAAAAACGAAGAAGAAAATAAGTAAACACAAAAAAACTGCTCTTATGCCAAACAATGGAGGCCTTAGCACAACAACATAGACACTTGTTCAATGCGTGTCTAAGAACCCTGCACAAAATATTAGGAAAAAGCCGTTCGGTGAATTTGGCTGAATTTTTTTTTACAATATAGCCTGTAACGTGCTGATTGACAGTTTATATGGGCGCAAAAAAAACCAGTTTTAGAAATATAGCCAGTTTTATGTTCAAGTCAGGAAGATGATTTTTTATGTTATAGTTACTGCTAAAAATAAACAAGAAACAATCACAACAAGTTCCAATTCATTAGTAGGTCACTCGGTAAATCCTGTCGTTCTACTATTAAATTTTATTGTTTTTCAAAACATCTGCCGTCACTTAACACACACTTATTCATACGCTCGAACCAGTTATTCGTATAAAACCAGATTCCATTTCTCTTCTGGGATGGAAGTACAACATTCTTCCCAGGCAGTCAAAATCTCTTCGTCTGACGAAAACTTGCGTCCTTTTATAAGACTCTTCACGTATGGAAAGAGTGCGAAGTCGCAGGGCGCTAGATCAGGACTGTAGGTGGGTGAGATCCTACAGTCCTGATCTAGCGCCTGCGTACTGGCCTGTTAAATAGATATTTAACAGGCCAGTACCGAAAGACGCCAGAAATTCTGCAGTTCTCTGAGCGCGATGGGCAGGTGCATTATCGTGGTGAAGTGCGCAATTAGCTTTTTGGTCGCAATTCTTTAAGTGTGCCCATTAGCGGGATAAGGCACGATTGAATATACCACTCTGCACTAACAGTGCGTTGTGTATCTAAAGGAATTGTTCTTATTATGCCGCGACGACCAAAAAAAAAACTACAATCATTTTTTTTCTTGACTGATCGTGACATCTTAGGCATGGTAGGATGATCTTTATTTTCAAAGACCCGTACGCGACTTTGAGATTTTGTTGGCACATCAGCACCCTAATTGCGTAACACACTATTACTCTCAATTGGAATCATTTTGAAGCATATTGCTAATCCATTGCTCCATATGTTCGAAAAATGTGTCTGCTCAACAACGTAAATAACGCAATGAATGTTGTTGAACTGTCAAAATGAAACCCATTGCTACTGATAGTGTGTTACGCAATTACCCTGCATAATAGTAAATCCAAGTTTCGTCTCCAGTCACAATTCCAGCCACCTCAGAAGAACGCCTGGATTAAAATTTAGTAAGCATCTTTTTGCACCATTTCACACGACAATTTCATTGCTCGTCAGTTAGTTTGCGGGGAACAAAAAATGTAAAAACTTTTCTTTTTTAAATATTGTTCACAACCCATGCAGAAATGGCAAGGATTTCCTCAATTAGCGTGTATGTATCAGGTTGGCGGAAAAATGTTGCACAAGTAATTGTAAATTACTAGAATTTTCCGGAATATTTAGTATTGATCTGGGATACGTAAGAATATTGTAGAAGGTTCTCGAAGCTATCACATCAAGGGTATATAAAGGCGCGCTAGTGAGGATTTGGTTAGTTTGTGAAAATGATTAGTGAACATCAACTTCGAACGATAATCTTTTACGAGTGGCGTCAGGGACACAACGTGAGTGTGGCTACCGCTAACATCACCAAAGCGTTCGGTGAAGGTGTTGTATTGCGATGGAATATGAGCCGCTGGTTTGCTCGCTTTGCATCGGGAGATATAACTCTTGAAGATCACGAGCGATCTGGGTGACCATCCACCTTCGACGATGAGGAATTATTCCGCTGTTTAAAGGCTATCCCAGAAATAAATACGCGTGATTTGACAGAGACTCTTGGCTGTCATCATTCGACCATCGAGGCTCATTTACACAAACTCGGCTATCTTAAAGTAATGGCACGATGGATTCCACATCAACTAACTACGATGACTGTCTCATCGTCAAGTCAGAGTATTTGTGAATCGCTTCTTTTTCAGCCACATCGGAAAGAGTTTCTTGAAGATCTGGTAACCGGCGATGAGAGCTGGATTCTCTATTATATAACAACACACGGCACGCCGCACAGTGGGGCAGGATTATTAAAATGTGTCGTTAATTCATAATGATGACTTGGAGTGGATATTTTGATGCGACAAGATAGGTTTGGCAAAAATAAAAAACTAATTTGTTTGTGTAAGCTTTATTATATAACTAGCTTTTACCCGCGGCTTCGCCCGCGTGTATGTCAGAAATCATCCCACGGGATCGTACTACCGGGATAAAAAGTAGCCTATGTCCTTTTCCTGGTCATAGTCTACCCCTGTGTCAAATCTCATCTAAATCCGTTCAGCCGTTTTAACGTGAAAGCGGAACAAACAAACTCACTTTCGCATTTATAATATTAGTTAGGAAGTTATGATATACAGGTTGAAATTGAAAACATGCGACAAATCGAAATGAGAGATTGTACTCATCATTGTGAGCAACTTTTACTATGAGATAAAACCTGAAAGCGCGAAAAAAAAATCAGCTGTTCCCTACATTTATGTTCGCATAACTCGTCAAAATGTAGGGAACAGCTGATTTTTTTTTTTCAATTTCAGGTTTGGTCCCATGGTAAAAGTTGTTCACAATGATGAGTACAATCTCCCATTTCGATTTGTCGCATGTTTTCAATTTCACCCTGTATAAGGTGCTACATTTTGAGTAAGAAACCATGAAGATCAAAATTATATTTATATGGTTGTTACAAATATTATTGTATATTAAAACTACCCTGGGGAAACAAGTAGGTCATAATAAAACTAATCACTATCGCTACAATCGGTATCATCGGCATCGTTACGGTCAGAATCAACTTGTGTATCATCATCCATAGAACTTTCACTTGTCAGCTGTAATGATGGAGGTATCAGGAGATTTAGAGCTTCTTTAGGTAGTGAAGTTAGTTTTTTTTTGGGCAGTTTCCTTTTGCTTGTTATGACAGGATCTGATGATAATAGTAACAGATTGAAAATATCACGGTTTGATTTCTCACGACTACATTTTCGAGAGTGATGTTCCCTGAATTTTTTGAAATCTTTATTCCTTGCCTCTTGGGCCTCTTCTGTTAATTGGCCTATCGGCAACAGTGCAGTCTTTATTATTTCTGGCCCGTGAAACGTATCCATCCGTGCAAGACTGAAATACCGAATTCCAAATGTTCTGTTTTTACAGGTCTAGTAAGCATTTTGGTTATGTCATTAAAATCTTTGCATGAAGCTCCACATATGTAGCACATCTGTGTTGAAGTTGTGTTCGTGACTGCATTACAGACTTTTCCGTCAATCATCGCAAACATCAAAGTATGTTTGATTTTCATATTATGTCCATCTAGTTGTATAATAGTTGGTCGACGATTTCTTATTTGGTGGTCGACCCTTTTTTTTTCTTCCATGGCAACTGCGGTGCTTTCCTTGACAAATACAATTTTTAAGGGTCTGCAATACCTCGTCGAACTTGGTCTAGGGTTTTGCCAAATCACCTTAGATCCAGATGTCAAACGTAGGGGTACGAAACATGTTATAAAAACCGCTGCATCACTGGCTTCGGGACCATAAAAAGCCTGTTTATATGAGCTGTGGCCGCTACTACCATCGAATCCCCATTTTGAAAATAAAGACATATTTTCTAACTCTTCACTATTCAGTGTTTGCAACACGTCTCTCTGAACTAAGACCAAACGTTCAGTTGTAAGATCAAGCATTGTCTGCAAATCAACATATACAGAAGTTTCACTAATATTGATTTTATTAGGCTCTGGGTAGCATTGTTTTTTTACAGTCTGTACAACTTTATAAGACGGGTAGATTTTCGGAGATTTCGATCTTATTAAATTGTATTGATGACGAGATAAGTTCGCTTCCACTATGAGTGCTACACTATCCTCTCCGGACATCATAACTACTTCAAGTGATTGCTGATAGGCTTTTGAGTATTCAGTAGGCTTTGATGGATCAGATAAAATATCTTTGATTATTTTTGAAGCCGCGCCCTGTCCTGAAGCTCGCAGTTTCACTTGTGTGGCATAAATCAGCTCAGGTAAAGGCGTACTCTTTCTCAACTCAGAAGTCTTTTGTCGCTTCATCCTGATTGTGCTTTCCTCAAAAGGTTTTGCTGGACGACCGGGAATACTTCGTTTTAATTTAAGAGTAGGAAAGGAAAGTGACGTATCTAGCCACGTCTTATTTTTATTACAAAACCTATCTTCCATGCGGTGCACTGCTTCCCATCGTGACTTATAGTCAGATTTAAAACGATTAATCGTTTTCCAAATAGCTGTCCGAGTGCGATCGTCACATTCGGTTCTTTTTTCCATTTCCTTTTGAAGAGAATCAATCTGATCTTGCAGTTTTTGATGTCCAGAGTTCTTCATTATCATAAACAACTCTCGTCTTGTAATAAATAAGGTATTAGAGTCCGCACCTGCGTAAAAAAGTAACAAATGGAATTAAATAATCAGAATGGATTAATTTTAATACAGCAACCTAACTCGTTTACAATGTCATTTATTTAAAATGGGGCAAACTTGGGCAAAAAACTAAAATACAATCGTAACTATAACAGCTGCTGGAACTACAAAAAATCGAAATGTAAGCACGATCGGTTCCGAAACATAACGAAGTCCCTAATTGTTTTAATACTTTTTAAATTCTGATTACATTTTTATGTGGAATCATTGACTCACAATTATACCCATCAAAACAAATACCAACATATAAATATTATGTCAAATAATACTATACATACCTGAAATTGACGCCGCCATAGCCACTTTTAGGGTTTCTATTACGTGTATTTAAAAAAACTGTGTAAGTACACTTTAATGTTGCGATGACGCACAAATCTCACGTATTCGCTCCACGAGTGATCGACTCAGACTGAGGGGCGTGGTAGGGAGTACGGGTTGAGGGGATCTAGTCCGTTTACCTGTGTTCATATGCCACAGCTAATGAACTGTCACATCACACAAAGGCGACGTTGTAAAACAAAATTTATTGTTTTTATTTATTGTATCGATTTTAGTAATCTTGCCCCTCCGTGCGCCGTCTGGCTTCCTTACGACGCAGAGCCACCAACGCAGCCAAAGCCGAAAATTCACCCGACGGCTTTTCCTAACATTCTGTGCGGGGTTCTTTCTACCTACCTGAATATAATTTTTTTTTAAAAGTATAAAAATCGGTTGTTCTACAAGATAAAAGTTCAACAAAGTTAATAATAGGTCTTTACCTATGAAATTGCCGTTTTGTATGAAAAAATTTAAACGAATTTTTTTCATGTATTTTTGTTTGTATTAATCGAAGTAATCACCCATGCAATCAATGCATCTTTGCCAACGCAGTGGCAGTTTATTGATGCCCTTCTTAAAGAAATCAGCTGGACGGGAGGCAACAAATTCTTCAAAGGCATTTTGTACTGCCTCTCGGGTTTTGAATTTTTTTCCCGCCAAGAAGTTATCCAAATTCTGGAAAAAGTAGTAGTCTGTAGGCGCAAGGTCTGGTGAGTAGGGCGGATGACGGAGAGCTTCCAACCCCAGTTCTTGCAACTTGGAGACCGTCTGCTGTGCAGTATGAGGTCGCGCGTTGTCGTGCAGGAGCAGCGGAGACGAGCGATTGACCAATGCTGGTTGGAGATGTGCCAGCTTCTCCATCATTGTGTTCAGTTCTTCACAGTACACATCTGCAGTAATGCTCACCACGTTTGGTAAGAAGCTGTGATGAATCACACCAGCGTTAGACCACCAAACAGTGACCATCACTTTTTTAGGGGTAAGTTTTCGTTTAGGGCATTGTTTAGGTGCTGAACCAGGATCCAACCAACTTGCTGAGCGCTTTCGGTTATCAAACAGAATCCATTTTTCATCGCAGGTAACAATGCGGTTCAAAATTCCGACGCGTACTTCGCGCTGGCGATCATTGAGTTCGTGGGGCACCCATTTGTCAAGCATTTTTACCTTGCCAATTTGACGCAAAAGGACCAATATTGTTTTGACGCTAACGTCGAAAGCTGCTGCTAATTTATTTATTTACTTAAGGTTCACCTACAGCACATACATACACATACATATATAGAATCATACGGTATTATTCTAATATATATGCCAATTACAGGTAAACACAACATTGACAACAACGACGCCAGTTTACCGCTTAATTGCTAACTTAAGTCTAGGTGTACAAACGATTAAGAAAACAGAGTAACCCGTTAAATTAATAGTACAGATAAATTTTAAATTTCATTTGTGTGTAGGGAGGCCAAGATTCTTGATTTGAACTTCGCCTTAGTCATTGAATATATCTGCTTCGGGTACGGACTTATTAAATGAATTAAGGTTGTCACACATTTTAACGAGAGGTGAGTTGAGACCTGTGTTTGTAGAGGTAGAAGGGCGCTGTAGAATTGTGGTTATAGGAAAGCGTGGGATTCTAGGCGGGACTTTCAATAGAATGCGCGATAGCAGTTCACGACAGTCTATGCGACCGTTCACTAGTTTGTGTAGGAAGATAAGGCTATGCTTAATTCTCCGTTGCCCTAGAGCAGGCATGCACAGACCACGACCCGCGGGCCGCATGCGGCCCGCCGGTCGAATACTGGTGGCCCGCCGACAGCAAAAATAATACTCTCATACATTCGAAAAATATTGAATTCTATTCCAGAATAAAACCAACAAAAATATGTTCGAAAAGTAATTTGAATCTCGCGCGCGCGCTCTTAAGTGCGCTTATCGGTGCGCCGTGCATGCGTCGGTAACAGCGGTCGGTAATGTTCGTGCCGATCTCGGTTAAATTCGTTTTCTTGAGGAAGCGCCGCGGCCGGCGGCGCGGCGACGACGGCAGCGCGGTGGCGGCTTATCCACGGGTTATATTATTAGAGCAAGCGAGATAGCAATAGTCCCGAATTCCCGATTGCTCACGTAGGTAGATACACGAAGCTTCCAGAGTCGGTTTCGAGATTTCTCCAGACAGTTTTCGACTCTATACGCGCGGTATAAAAGCCACGATAACCGCAGCGACCGACAGTTCGGTTTTAATTTGAGTGAAGTGTCAATAGTTCTAGTGTAGATTTTAACTCGACTAGCCGGTGTCATATATTTTGATCCACATTCAACGTAGATTTCCCGTCAAGTGCCGTGTATAATTGTGTTGTGAAATCGTAAGTAAAACTCTGTTATTGATAAGTGTTTCCCTACATATTTAATCAATTATTTTTGGTAATTTAAAAAAGGATGGGTAATTTAAGTAGGTACTGTAATTGTTTTTAGGTGCTGTGTTAATCATAGCCAGGATTAGAACGCAACATGGACAAGTCAGGGCCTAGTAAAAAACGTAAGGTTAAAGATGAAAATCGGCAGTTTCAAGAAATTTGGACTGAGAAATACTTTTTTGTATGGTCGCATAACAAAGTCGTTTGTTTAATTTGCAAGAATTCTGTTGCGATTGCAAAGGAAAATAATGTAAAAAGGCACTATGAAACGCAGCATCCTACTTTTACCAAGTTTACAGGCGAATTAAGAAAGCAAAAAATGTTGTCTTTAAAACGGGAGCTTAATAGACAGCAAGCTATGTTTACAAAACCCATTCAGAAACAGCTACAGAAGTTAGTTATGAAATTTCTCGAATGATAGCAAAGCGAAGTCGCCCCTTCAATGATGGGGATTTTGTAAAAGAATGCATAGAAATTGCCGCCAAGAAAATGTGTCCAGAAGCAGCAAAAAAGTTTGAGAAAATTCAACTGAATCGTATGACTATCCAAAGACGAATTATGTCTTTGTCAGGTAATATTGCGGAACAATTAAATGAAAAAACTAAGATCATTGAATTTTTTTCATTTAGCACTCGACGAATCCACTGATATTAGTTCCACAGCTCAACTTCTCATATTCATAAGATAGATAGGAAACGCCGACCTCATCTAGTTTAAAAAAATATGATTGACATGTAAAAGTGTTTGTACAAAACTACTTACAGAAAATAAATCATTTATCATTTATCATACGAGGTGTTACTCAAGATTTTGAAGTCTTAGAAGAGTTAGGAATTAGGAATGTGTTCATTGAAAGGTCAAACCAGAGGAGTTGATATACTCAATGTACTTTTGGATGAGTGTTCAAAAACTGATTTGGACTTATCAAAATTATCGGGAGTTGCGACTGACGGTGCTCCTTCGATGATTGGTGTCAATTCTGGGCTAGTTACTTTGCTGAAAAAGCATCTGCAAGAAAAAAACATAAACGCTGAAGATCTCATGCAGTTTCACTGCATTATACACCAAGAAGCCCTCTGTTCTAAAAGAATTGAATTTCAAAATGTCATGAAAGCGGTAGTTTCGACTGTAAATTTCATAAAATCACGAGGACTCAATCACAGGCAATTCAAACAATTCCTTGATGACATCGAAAGCGAATATGGAGATTTACTGTATTATACAGAAGTAAGGTGGCTAAGTCGTGGATTGACACTGGAACGATTTCTAAATTTAATAGAAGAAATTGGAATATTTCTGGCGGAAAAGCAAAGGGATGTCCCGGAACTTAAAAATCCTGATTGGTTGTGTGATTTGGCTTTTTTAGTTGACATTACAAATCATTTGAATGTCTTGACCACACGGCTTCAAGGCAAAAATCAACTGATATCCCAGCTCTACGCTCATGTATCATCCTTTCAATGCAAGCAGACACTTTTCAGATCGCAATTGAATTCTGGAAATTACAATCATTTTCCGAATTATAAGAAAATGGCTGAAAAATTCAACAAAACTGCGATTAATTTCAGTTATGTAGATAAGCTAGATATTTTGATTCAATCTTTTCAAGACAGATTTTCGGAGTTTAAAAAAGTGAAACCTCTGTTGGACATATTCAGCAATCGTTTCACGATTTCAGTTGAAAATGCGCCAGAGTCAATGCAGTTAGAAATTATCGACATTCAAAACGACCAAGATTTACGCAACAAATTCAACGAAGGAGACTTGCTGAACTTTTACCGCTGCATTGATAAAAATACGTACAAAGAGTTGCGCATAAACGCTCTGAAATGTGCCAGCTTATTTGGTTCTACCTATACAGCGTGTAACGGAAGGGGGGTATCAACCCTGAAGGAGGTGAATGTGCTCATGAAACTCAACAACTTTCCCCAAAGAACATAGGTCGAAATATGAAAAAAAAATTTGGCCCTCCCATAGTAAATCAATCAGCTGGTAGTCAGTTTTGTAAGGGAGGGCCAAATTTTTTTTTCATATTTCGACCTATGTTCTTTGGGGAAAGTTGTTGAGTTTCATGAGCACATTCACCTCCTTCAGGGTTGATACCCCCTTTCCGTTACACGCTGTATATGTGAACAAACCTTTTCAATACTAAATAATAATAAAACAAAAAATCGAAACCGCCTTGCAAACGAAAGTTTGGAAGCAGTTTTACGTGTTGCTACAAGTAAATTTGAGCCAAATATAAAAAAGATTGTAAGCACTATGCAGTGCCACGCTTCAAATTAATAAATTATTTTTCAATTTTAATACATTATTATCAATTCTTTATTGTCTTTTACTACCTATACTTCTGGCGGCCCGCCATCAGTTCATAATTTGCCCGAGTGGCCCCTAGTCTTAATAAGTCTGTGCATCCCTGCTGTAGAGGGATCATCTTAAAGAAACTCAATCGCTGTTGATAGGGGCACCTGTGGGATAAGCCAGGGGATATAAATGCGAGGTGTTTGGTGAAAGCTCGTTGAATGCTCTCCAGTCGCTGAGAATGTATTGCATAAAAAGGGTCCCAGGCAACACTGGCATATTCCAGCCTGCTACGCACTAAGGCATTGTATAGGACCATTTTAGTTTTGGTAGACTTAAATTCTTGCGGCAGCTTTTTTAACGCAATGCTCTATATGTTAATTTTTTGTCCATGATAACTCCGAGATCCCGAATTTCATTAACCTTAGTTAGTGTTACGCTATTGATTTTATATGATGTTAAACTAGCTTGTTTCTTTTTTGTGAATGTAATGTGGAAGCATTTCTTAACGTTTAGAGCCATGCCATTTTTATTGCACCAATCTTGTATTCGATCCAAGTCACTTTGAATCGCGACCGAGTCATTTGGTGAAGTTATCGACTTATAGATTTTTAAATCGTCAGCGAACATTAAAAACTTGCAGTTTTGTATTTGATCTGTTATGTCATTTATGAACAGCAAGAACAAAATTGGTGCTAGATGGGATCCTTGCGGTACTCCCGAGACGGAAACATATGGCTGTGATGTGTAACCATTCCAAACAACAGTCTGTGACCGTTGTTGTAAATAACATGTAAACCACCTCAGAAGTGATCCGTGAACACCGTTGGCTTCTAGTTTTGACAATAGTAGTGAATGACTCACTTTATCAAAAGCGCTGCTGAAGTCTGTGTATACAGCTTCTACCTCCAATCGTTTGTCTAGAGATTCCGATATGTCAGACACAAACTGAATTAGATTGCTTTCCACTGAACGACCTGCTTTGAAACCATGTTGGCAAGGTGAAATGTTTGAGTCAAGGTGGTGTGTGATTATGGGACAAATAAGCGATTCAAATATTTTAGGAAAACACGACAGTATTGAGATTGGGCGATAGTTCTTTACGTCTGCAGGGTCGTCTTTTTTGTAAATAGGAACTATTTTTGCACGTTTCCATGCCTCAGGAAAAACGCCTTCAGCCAATGAGCGATTAAAGATAATGCATAACGGAAATGCAAGCGCGTTGCAACATCGTTTTATAAAAATGGGAGGGATGCAATCAGGGCCGGGACCTTTCGAGGAGTCCAACTTCTTTAGTTTCATAAGAACTTCTCTTTCTGTGAATTGTATTTTACTTATTACTTTTTGTACGGTAGAGGATAGTTCAGGATCAGTTATGCCTGCATGGTTGGAGCTATAGACTGAAGAGAACTGCTGAGCAAACAAGTTGGAGATTTCTGGGCCAGTTTCCGCAACTGATCCGTCCAGCCGCATGCTGGATGGAAACTTTCACTGTTCCTTACGTTTGCTCTTTATAAAACTCCAAAAAGCCTTCGGATTTTCAAGTATATCGGATTCAATTTTTTGTTTATATGAACGATAACATGATCTTACAAGTTTATGGCATTGACCACGCAACATCTCAAAATCTATTATATCACGAGGGTTTTGATATTTGCAACATATTTGCCTAATCTTTTCCTTCTGGTGAAGCAATTTGATTAGCCTAAATGAAAACCAAGCTGGATATTTTTGCTTTCGACGATTAAATTTCGGTACAGACGTATCAATAATATTTGATAAAATACTGTAAAAATGAGAGATAATTTCATTCACATCATGGCATTTAGAGAACATGCTAATCCAGTCTACTTCCAGCAGTTTTTGAATAATTTTAGTATAATCGGCCTTAAAGAAGTTATAACCTAGTTTATAGTTGGTTTTTAGTGTGTCGGGGATGGCATCAGATATACTTATAAGTAAACTAGGGTGCAGAGGGTCAAGCTTACTTAGTTGATCAAGAGGAGCGGTAACCGTAATGTTATTCAAGTTACTTATTACCAAATCTAGTATGCAATTATCAATATTTGTTAAATAATTGAACTGAAATAGAGTATTTAATGAAATAAAGTCGGTTAGTGAATAACCCAAAGAATTGTTGAAGTTCTCAGGAAGTGTGTGTTGGAAACCTTTATTCACTGGAGTCCAATTCATGAAACCCATATTAAAATCACCAAGAATTATGACAGCCGTAGATTGTGTATCATCAGCGTCCACAATCGCCTTTAATTCGTCACTGTCGACCAGTCTTCGGACGACCGCGAGGTTCATTTTCAGGTCGAAATTTCCAGAACGGAAGCGAGCAAACCAATAACAGGTGGTGCGTTGGTTTGTAGTGTTAGCTCCGTAAACGTCGTTGATGTTGCGTGCCGCTTGTGCCGCGTTGCTACCACGACGGTACTCATATTCCATAATTACTCGAATTTTTAACGTACCTATCCATGAAGACGAAAAAGATTGAAATGCGATGAAAATGTAACACTAATCAATAAACAAATGACTACTTTTGGAAACAAAATTCCATGTTTTTAAAATAAAATTAATTTGAAATTAGAATTCTTAGTCAAACAAAAATTATTTTGATTTGAAATGGCCAGTACTGCAGAACGGCAATTTCATAGGTAAAGACCTAATATTTTAGGTTTTAACATGGCAGAATCGTGTAATAATGCCGAGAATGCTGTTTCTGATCTGCTTTCAGGCCCTTCTTCGCCGATCAAGCGACGAGCTCGGTCAAGTAACTCCAGCAGCTAGAGTTTTAGTAGCTCGAATTCCAGTAGCAGCTCCTCGTCATCTAGCGGAGGTAAACCGAAAAGAAATCGCCATAAGAAGAGAAAGTGGGTAATCGCAATCATCGCTCCAATCGTAAGATTCGATAATTCAGAGCGGGAATTAACCAAAATAGCATAACTTCAATATGATTTTTCATGAAATTGACAAGATTTAGGTATAAAATAAAAATAACATGAGTAACTACATTCTATTTCCACACTTATTGTGTAGCAGAAACACAACATATTAAAATGTTCTCGATAAAAAAACATTACCTCAAATTGTCACGACCTTTCGATTTGTACTACTAGGATAAAATTTCTTTTATTCGTGGTTTTATTAAGACGACAAGCTCATGGCACTTACGACGTTCTTAGTTCGTGGAGAAGTCATCTTCCGTCGCAAGTTGCGGGAACTTGAAACATATTTTTGTTTCACAAATCAGTCGCCGTCGCTCTGTTGAGACGAGAGGACTGCGCTCAAATTTTCGGCTGTGCTGGTATACTCGTATAATATTTATTTATGTAAATAATATTTTCGTAATTTATCACTTTGTACGAAAGAAGACACTGTGAAATAGGAAACATGGAAAAATAACTGAAACCACTCCCGAAACGATTATTAAAAACGTTGACTTGATAAACTATCAGGTTGGCATAAAAGTAACACTTGGTTTACGTTTTTTTTTTTTATTATCATTATTAATATTACACTACAAAACGCTTAGTCAATTAAGTTAATCACCATTAGCATCTAAGACTTCTGGCCAACGATCCGGCAATGTTTGGATGCCTTTCGCCCAGAACTCTGATGGCTGTATCTCGAAAAAGTTGTTCAACTCCGCCTCTACATCAGAGAAATCATTAAATTGTTTACACCGCAAATGTTGTTTCGGGGCTCTAAACAAATGATAGTCTGATGGGGCGAGGTCTGGAGAATTCTTCAACTGTTGGCGAATGACAGATGCGACGTGGTCCGTGGAGTCGAGCGTTATCGTGTAGTAAAACTACAAAAAAAAATCTACTAAAACTACTACTAACTCGTCTTCGTCGTTTTTTCTTGATAGCAGCAGATAGTTTGGTGAGCTGGATTGAATATTTGTCAGCGTTTATAGTTTCATTGTCAAAAACAGCATGCCTTGCGCGTCACAGAAACAGCAAAGCAGAACTTTTAAGCGAGTTCTTTTGACTCAGCTTCGGTTGAGTTGGTGGCGTTTCTTCTCGAGGCAGCCAAAAAGCACGACGTGTATCGTTCTCGTAATGAATCCATGATTCATCTCCAGTAACCAGATCAGACAAAACCTCTTTACGTCGGGGTCGCAGCAAAAGTGTTTGACAGATAGCGACACAGACTGCACGACTGGCGATGTATGTGCGGTAGGTACCCACCGAGCCAAAACTTTTCGATATCCAAGCTCATGTAGATGCTATTCCACGGCTGCAGTTAAGTGCTTCAGTTAAGTAATTCACGAGTGGTAGCATCCGGATTCGACTGCAGTTAGCGGCGTAAATCGTCATCATCCACTGCGGGTGGTCGTCCTGAGCGTGGCTGGCTTTCAAGGCTCCTGTCTCTTGATTTAAAACGGTCAAACCATCGGGACACCGTCGCATGGCTTGTACTTCCAGCGCCTAATGCAGTGTTGATATTGTCAGTCACAGCTCGCGCACTGGGGCCTAACAAGTACTCGTATAAGTATAGTGTCCGAACTTGTCGCTCGTCCATTTTTCTTCAAACTGACTAAACCGATCGCGAGGACGGCTTTATACTGGATGTTTTTTTTTTTTTTTACAGACCAAAATGAATGAATTTGCTGATTTTTTGTTGGTGTTCTCAGAGTTGGCTCCATTGTGAAAGTTGTTCATATTCATTTGTAGAACATCCTTTAAAGATTTGGAGACAGTAAAAAAAAACATGCTGTATATGATAAATAATAACAGCCGCACAGGTCGGTCGATCAGGTTAAGCTACGCTTGCCGCGGTTGGTCTGTGGATGGGTAACCATCTTTACATACCGAGACCCCTCCGTGCCTCGGAAAGCACGTTAAGCCGTTGGTCCAGGTTGTCATTCGTAGATCTTTGACGGTCGTTACGGGTGTCAGAAGCCCGAAAATCTGACAACCAGTCTTACCTAGGGGTATCGTATTACCCAGTAACTGGGTTGTGGAGGTCAGATAGGCAGTCGCTCCATGTAAAATACTGGTATTCAGCTGCATCCGGTTAGACTGGAAGCCGACCCCAACATAGTTGGGAAAAGGCTAGGCAGATGATGATACCCCCACATCACAAGTACCTAAAATGTTCTACTACATTCTAGAATATCGTCGAAAAAGGAAATGTATAGAGTTTTGTAGTGTCTTATTACTTTTGTACCAACCCAATATGTTGTCATCATTCCAAAAACTGGGTTGCAACATATCCTTGAAAATCCTCTTTTTACATTATCACTTGGACTTCTTTCCCGATAATTGCGGACCTTTTAGAGCTGAACATGGCGAGCGCTTCCAGCAGGACATCGCACACATGGAAAAAAGGTATCAAGGACATTGGATGGAACGTTTCAATGTTGGCGTATTATTGCTGGAATGTTTTTCGACATGTCCAAAAACAGTGGAAAACAGAGCGAAATACAGAGGGCCGCGAAAAGACCACGTCGCAGTTATGATTGAACAAACAATCATTTCTGTTAATATTTGCAAATATAGTTTTTTTTTTTTTTTTCTAAAAAGGAAAACTAATTTTAATATAAGTATAAGTATAACTATTGTATTTAAGATGACAATTAAACGTCATCATGCCGCATAGAAATAATTACATTTTCGAAAACAATATTACGAATTAAAACTAGAGGTAATTTTTCTGAGCTGTCGCAATTTCATAACTGATAATATGTTGCTTTTATTTGAATTTATTACAACAACAACGGCAAGGAAAGCGATTAAAAAACAAAATACACAAGTCCACCCTCCGTGAAGTCCGGCAGGACTCTGAGCGCGAGCCAATTGAGCCCAATTTTCAATTTTGAGAATATTTAACCATAAAATCCAACCGTTGAATTCACTATAAAATACGATTACCTCATGGTACACACGACTACATATCAAGCTATACAATTCCAGTACAAGCTGACCCCTTACATGCCTCTTACTGTACGGCAAGCCGAACCAAATGAACGGAAGCGAATAGCTTGACATGTAGCCGTGTGTACATGCAATTTTGCATAAGAGAATCTTATATACCGAAAGTGATCACTAAGGAATGATTTTAGTAAATTGACCCCCGAAAGAGTTAAATAGGGAATGAAAGTATGTATGTTATATTGTATGTTCATAATTTTTGTCGATGGGAAACCTATCGGAAACATGGCTTGTATTTGTTAGAAATGTAAAGCAAATAGCTATGTGGGGGCGTGTGGGGTGTGGAGACATACCTGGAACAGCTCTCCGTTAGAGATGAAGCCGTCGTTGTCCATGTCGTAGATGCGGAAGGCGAACCTCAGCTTGGACAGCTTGTCGCCCTTCACGCTGAACTGCGAAACGCCCTGGATGAACTCCTTGAAGTCCACCTATAACACCAAACACATCATACTCAAACAACAGCATTTTTCCAAGGTTACAATTTTTTATGTCTTTGCCTATACTTAATATGAAATCAAATTCAAAAATAATTTATTCTAATGAGGCTGAGCGAGCAGTTTTAGAATTAGAACGACGAAACTATTATACAATAATAGCCCCCAAAACGCCCATACATACTTCATTAAATCCTAGTCTTAATTTAGGTGAAGCGCCACAACAAACTCCCACAATTCTGAAGAAAAAACAAACTGGTTATTTATAGTGTCATACGCATGTGAAAAGGTAATTATAATAGTAGTAAATCAAAACCCCTGCCATATTACGTAAATAAATGTGTAGTGCGATACGCTCGCTATTCCATGAATCAACGCTATCGACCACCTATCCACCGACATCAGCGCTCACGACACAACTGCACTACTTGTTTATCAACAAATTGTTATAATCTGGCGGTCGCGGTATGACGTCACTAGCGTACCTAGGTTACCCACCTACGTCACACTGCTAAGGTTAACTAACATAGTTAATATTCCGCTCGTTTGCCGGAACATGCTACACAATCGTATGTAAGACGTTTTCTGTGTATATTATCCTCTTTTGTTTGTATAACTAAGTTAACTAAGTCAGCGGCTAGCTGTTATAAGGTAGGTACTGTAACTGTAAGGTCGGCTAGTACTCTGAATACGTTTTTTAAAATGATGTCATAGGAGGCACCCGATTGTTTAACTAATGAATGTTGTTTAAACAGCCACCTAAAGCGCAGTGGGTGCTTGTTGTCCGTCTTCACGAACACTAGACGACGCCTAAACAAATGCGCGTTGTTGGATTTCACTAAATGATAAATGATAAATGATTTATTTTCTGTAAGTAGGTTTGTACAAACACTTTTACATGTCAATCATATTTTTTTAAACTAGATGAGGTCGGCGTTTCCTATCTGACTACTCTGAGAAGAAAGGCCGAAACAAACTCAGAGGTCACAGTCTCTTTTAAAGTCCAGACATAATCTTGGTCAGATAATGTGAAGACCATGTAGATTAGTGTCTGAAATGGTCTTTTGAGTAAAGAACCACACAGATTGAGCGGACCTGTCCAGTCAGTGCACGCATTTGTCAAAAATCGTGCAGCTCAACTCAGAACTTGAGGACTAACACTAGACGATGCCTAAACAAATGCGCGTTGTTGGATTTCACTAACACTAGACGACGCCTAAACAAATGCGCGTTCGTTGTTGGATTTCCAACTTTCGGCGCTGAGCCGACTACTGAAAATTCAAAAGGCCGATTTTATTTAGACATTCATATTAAAGTGGCGTCTAGGGTTAGTGAAAACGGGCATGTGTACGAGTATGAAGTCGTCGTGAAAGTAGTACGAAACAGTCGGGCCAAGCCACTTGCTCTCTTTGAATTGATTGTATTACACTCGCTATAAAACTTACCTTTCTATAGACAGGTATTGGATGCTGCTGCAAGCACTAGGACTACTCACATTTTTGGAATCGTCTCCTCAAGCTCTTTATTTTTACATGCACATAATAAGTACAACGAAAATATTTTCAAGACTGACGTTTGATTTATATACAACGTGTAACGTTAAATGCGCAAAACCTGAAAATAGTTTGATCAGAATAACGAGCAGAATTAATTGAACCACTTTTTAATATAGTTCACATTATTCAAAAAATCTTCATTAGAAACGTTGCCGTGTCTATTTATTAATAGGTCAAGCAAGTCAATGTCAGCGCGGCGCAGCGGCCCGGTGACGACTCCTCTCTCGGTAAAGCGTCGTCGCAGACGCAAGAAACAATCAGAATGGCCAGTAAAACTAAGACACCACATAATACCTGGGTTTTACCTTTACATTTTTTTTAATGACTTATTTTCTCTCTGAAATAGGTCAATTGAATTAAAAATCAGTTGGGGTGTCTGAGGTTTTGCGCATTTAACGTTACACGTTGTATAAGATAAAACTTATAACAACCGCACGGCCTAGACGAGTCGATAGACCCATTATGTATTAAAATCCATCCAGCCGTTTGGTTGCTTCGAGGGTATGAAGAATCCCACATACGAAGATAGTAGATGCGCGTAAAAAACATAACCCTGCATTTGCTCTCGCGCAGTCGGTTAAGGCGATATCAAAATAAATTGGGTGTTTTTTCGAATCCATTTATTTCACTATTACAGCATGTTTGGATTTGATTTTTAGTTATATGTTTATTGACTATTTGATTAAGACTCTGACTGAAGGAAAACGCAATTGCTTCAAATTTCCTCGATAGAATTTAATTCCGAAAAGACGTCTACTTTTTTATATTTTCTTCTGTAATTCTAAAATCCTAATTAATTTCATTGCAAAATTGCATTCAAAGTATGCGTAATAGGTAATTGAAAACTCTGGCTGAACAAATTTTTGATACAAAGCTTAATTTATTTTTAAACAATTTTTATTTGGTTTGGCGCTTACGTTGTTTTATTTTGGTTCCAGCGCATTGTTGCGATCTCTTTTTTCGCATGTGGAAGTAATTGACTCTGTCACTTTCTTATGCCCGCCCAGATCGCCTGCGGGCTTTGTCAGTAACGGACCTGTGTCGTTCCTCCCGCAATCGTGATTATATTTTTTATCTCGAATATGTAATTAATAAAAATAGAGGCAAGGATACAAACAAAGAAAATATCGGGTTGGTGCAAAAGTTATGACAAAAAAAAATTCAACAACTTTTATTTCATAATGTTTTTCCATAAAGTTCTAAATTACATTCTAAATAAAATAAAATAAAATAAATAAAATAAAATTACGCAATAGTATTGTACTCGTAGAATGTTATGTTAAGCCGGATCCACACGCTTGCCAAACCTCAAGCCGTCACAAATATAAGGTTGATAAAAAAGTTTTGTCGCAATAATTTCAGTAGAATTAATAAATACACAAAATTTCTAATCAACAATATATTCGCCATCTAATTCTATGACACTGGACCATCTAGCAGGCAAGTCGTTTATTCCTTTTGCCCAAAACTACGGCGGCTGTGACTCGAAGAATATGAACACATCCTTCTTGAGACCGTCGACGATTTTGAAAGTTTTGTTTCTCAAATATGCATTTAAATGTTTCAACAAATGGTAGTCAGATGGCGCCATGTCGGGAGAGTATGGTGGATGAGAAACGGTATTCCAGTGAAGTTAGGTGATTGTTTTGTGGGTTGCCTTTGCGACATGGGGTCTCGCGTTGTCGTGGAGAAGGTGGACAGTTGCGCGTCTTGGCAGTTTTTCTCTTATAGCTTTTGTTAATTCCTGGAGATTCTCAATGTATTGTGTAGAGGAGATCGTGTGCCTGCAGGGAGAAAATTGTGAAACAGGATTCCCTTTGCGTCCCAGAAACAGCACAACAAAATGTTTTGTGGGTGAGGATCAATCGGATGCTGTGGCGGTTTTTCTCCGACTGGACGCCAATAGCCTAGACGCTTTCTGTTATCATACAAGATCCAGCTTTCATCCTCCGTCACAAGATCCTCTAAAAACTCCTTGCGATGATGACGAAGTAGCAGAGACTGACAGATGGTCACGCGGCAGTTCTTATTATCGTCGGTGAGACGGTGTGGTATACATTGAGCTAGAACTGTCCTGTATCCCAAGTTGAGTAAGTGATTTACTATTGATGCTTGGGTGCAGCCAAGTTCTCTGGCTAGCTCGTGCGTACTTGCTTCCGGATTTGCTTTGATGCAACAGAGTAATGCCGTCGTCGATGCTCAAGGGTCGTCCGGATCGTTCCTTATCTTCAAAACTTGTGTCTCCAGATTTAAAACGATTGAACCAACGCTGGACTGTTCGATGAGAAACTACGTCCTCCCCGAATGCATCCTGTATATTTTTAGCAGTTGTGCTTGCGTCCGTGCCGCGCCGCCACACATAAAACATGATCGCCCGAAGTTGCACTTGCGAGATCGAAGCCAATTCTGTCCGTTAGAACGCAAGCTCGCTCTTTTATACCCTGTCACGCGGAAGAGTAGAAAACATTCTAGAATATCCTTTACATAGGTCGATGTCACATTGTGTCAATACTTAAAAAAACATCGTTGAAATTTTTGCAACAAAACTTTTTTATCAACCTTATACAAACGTGTGGATAGGTGTGGATCCGGCTTCAATGTATTCAAGCGGGGGCGCTCCCCGCGTCTTCGGTTAAGCCACACCCCTCGAGCGATGATTTATTTTTTACATATCACCTTAAAAGACCCATCACATAGCCGTCAACAATGCATTCTAGTATACATCAAACTAAGTAAAATTCCACAAAAATAATTGCTTGGATACGACCGTTGTTTTTGACGTGAAAAGTCGCTGTTTACGGGAGCGCTCAATGTAACGTCTCTCCGCCCTACTCCTACTTATACTAAAGGTGAGCGCTCAATGTAACGTCTCTCCGCCCTATTCCTACTTATACTAAAGGTGAGCGCTGAATGTAACGTCTCTCCGCCCTATTCCTACTTATACTAAAGGTGAGCGCTCAATGTAACGTCTCTCCGCCCTATTCCTACTTATACTAAAGGTGAGCGTTCAATGTAACGTCTCTCCGCCTTAAGGTCACCGCTCATTAGAGCCACCCGGCACCCACCCCGCACCGCCTCGTCGCACGGCGTCTACTCGTTGTCGACAGGTGGTCCATGGGTGGACGCCGCGTTATCACCAATAAACGTAGCGCGGTCAAACAGTGGACCTCGCGTCGTCAACCAGTGGACCCCGTGCGATCAAAGAGTGAACGCCGCGTGGTCAACGAGTGGACGTCGCTTGGACCACGAATTTTCGAGTAGTCTGTTAACAATTGGCATATCGTCCTCGCGTGAATCATTCGCGGGCAGCGCGCGGTCCGCTCGGGACCCGCGCGTTGGCAATACGCAGTCAACGCAAGGCAAGCATGCGAGTGGTCCACCCGCCGTCCGCGCGTGGAGGGCTTACGACCGAGGCGATCCGGTGACGCTACGCAGTTGATGTAGTGAGTGCATACCCATACAAGTCCATATAAAGAATACTAGCCGCAGGAGGCGAGGCGGTGCGGAGTGGGTGCCGGATGGCTCTAATGAGCTGTGACCTTTATTCCTACTTATACTAGAGGTGAGCGCTCAATGTAACGTCTCTCCGCCCTATTCCTACTTATACTAAAGGTGAGCGCTCAATGTAATGTCTCTCCGCCCTATTCCTACTTATACTAAAGGTGAGCGCTCAATGTAACGTCTCTCCGCCCTATTCCTACTTATACTAACGGTGAGCGCTCAATGTAACGTCTATCCGCCCTGTTCTACTTATACTAAAGGTACTTATACTATTCCTACTTATACTAAAGGTAAGGTAAGTACTATTAATCCTTAAATAAAATATCTATGCTAACCATGTCAATACTAATCCTAGGATAGGATAGGATTTCTATCCTGAATCCTATCGTACCCTTTCCCTTTCACATAATAAAAGATTAAGTATCAATGTAAAAATCTGTATGTTTCGTTGGAAGTAAATCGTGTTGACGTCCGAACAGTGTTGATGCTGCGACTCATTCAATACATAACTTTTAATTTTGATTGGAAGATAACATCACGCTTGTATTTCTCGAAGGTTTAGAGAGAGATTTATCTATGTTCTTTTTAACAACTGTTTTGGGGTCGACTTCCAGTTTAACTAACCGGTTGCAGCTGCATACCCTACGTGCGTACCTGTTATAAAAGCGAATTGAAGATAACAAACATAAATACTGATCAGTGCGCTGAATGGCAGCAAGGGGGCCGCATTGTGAAGTGGTTCTTACCTCTCCGTTTCCGTCGGCGTCGAAGATGTCGATGACGCGCTGCACCAGCGGGTTCTGCTGCAGCTCGGGCAGCGACATGAACTCGTCGATGGACAGCGCGCCCGAGTTGTCCAGGTCGAGCTTGCGAAAGCGCTTGCCCAGGCGCCGGATCTCGTCCGCGTCGACTGCACACACAAACACTTTCAGCCGGACCCGGCCTCGCCCGCCCAGACAGGCACACTACGTGTATGTACACATTACACATTGCTCAACAACTCATTTCAGTCTGTGTGTCATTTCGATCGTTAGCTGATACAAGTCTATGCTTAATAACGTTAAACCATTCGGTGTGATGTATCACATACTATACAATGCATCAGTCTCATGACACCCAGATTAAATTTTCAATAACTGAAGGTTTGAAGAGCATTCCTGTTAGATCTAAGACATGTAGCGGAACTTCTATACCGGAACCGACACTAATACTTCATACAAAATATCTATTAATAGTCGCCGGGTCGAGGTCATGATACACGTCATACATGTGACCTCGGCCTGCAGCAATATCGATATCGATACTCTAGGCAAGTCCAACGTGTAGCGTTTAAGGCATGCAACGCAACACTGTCCAGATTGTGAAACAGATGCATTAGTATAATACAACAATAATTATTAACGTCTTCTACTTAAAACATTCAATAACTAACGTATTGGAAATATTATAGCACACCTACACATTTACTATGCAACTTTGTTTGTAGGTACTTCCAACAAGTAGGTACTCGTAAATGTCCACGTCCAACCAATGTGGTCTGTCTTGATGTCTTCATGTAAGTACAGACGCCAGCACATCAAGCTACCCGAAACTGTCAAATTTTCCCAATTAACTTTATACCTTATACTTTAGCAATAAAGCTGAATATCTATTAAAGAAATTTGACATATTGTAGTAACTTGATGTGTCTGCACAAAGCTGGCGTCTGTACAAAAACTCCATTAAGAACAGGCAACTTGTGTTTGCACTAATGAGGTAGTCACAAGCTCACTCGCAACGATGTGCTGAGCTCGCTTGTTGTTAAGAAAGATTATAATGCCATAGTCAAGTTCATGAATATTCTAACGATGTCTCAGGCTCCCGCCTTATCGCACAATGCGTCATTTCATACAATGTACACAGACATTTGCATAGAGCCAGCGTTTATACAGTCAGCGACGTAGAAACCGCGCGGCCGGCCTACAGATCACAGAACATAATATACCCTCTAGCCTCTACAGACAGACACGAGCGGCGAGCGGAGGCGCGCGCGCCGCCCCTGCGCCGGGCGGCTGCCGGCTCGGCTCGCAGCTCGAGTCTCATGCTCTCGTGTATCACAACAAACGTGAACAAATGCAAATAACAATACGTGAGCGCACTCGTTATTTTTTATCGAGCTTCGTTGTTGGCTGTACCATTCTATTAATAACATACAAAGCAATACTAAGGATACGCACTGATTTCACATTCCTTTGCAATTTACAGTATTAACTGAAATCTATCTATTTAGACGTATATATATTTTTTACCTAAAAGGAACATCGAATTCATCGATAAACAGGGTCAGTTGTGCAACAAACAGACGGGGATTCACGTCGAGGACAAACTAGCGCGAGCGGTAGGTATTATGTAGATTGCGATATCTTGAGGAAATGGTTACATCAGTGAGCACCCTAATATAAAGTAGTATCGGGACACGAGTGAAAAGCGGCTGTGTGAGCCGAATCCCCGTGTGTATGTGACACCGCTGACTAGCGCACGGCGCTACGCCGAGTTCGCCGAGCGGAAGTCGCCTCCCAAACACACAACACTGACTAAAACAAGCCACGACAAAGGTATAAAGGCATATTATCTTATGGAAATGCAAAGAGAGAGTATACTCTGAGCGCAAAAGCGCTTATGGTTTAGCAATCTGCGACCAAGCAGTAGACAAAAGGTCGCTGCACACGTAGCGAAGCGAAGCGTGGCGGCCGTGAGCGGGCGCCGGCGGGCGGCTGGGAGGCTATTTAAGTCTCCGACGAGGGCGGCTTATCGTCCGGCGGTGACGGGTCGCACATTATCGGCTAACTCAAGCGTTTAACTGCCGTTAACATTTTATGACACGAAAGCGCACCGTCACTGTGCGACCTGCCATGTTTTAATATAGGCCAGATCGAGTTTCACACATCCACAAGTCACTAAAGGAAAGTGATCAATTGTATCACTTTGGATATTATATATGTATGCACTACAAGAGAATAAAATATGTAATATAATTTTCTTTTTATTAGATTGTCTCATAAGTTCTTGCCATATATTATTTTACTCGAATTTTCTCGTATTTAAACTAAAACGAATTCAAGAAAGTTCTAGATCTTTCTAGTAAGGATGAGTATCTTTTATGATGAGGGTATAAGTCCGATGCTGTATGTTGGCCCGTAGGTTCGCCCGTTGTACTGCACGAGTTAAAGTAACGCTTTTTAAAGCCATCTGCCAATCGTTTTACACGTGCAGCCTGTGGGTGAAGTTCACGCAGAAGGCATATAGCGACCTGCGTATCCAATACAACAACGCTTTCCGGGTGTTGTTGGGGCTGCCGCGTTTTTGGAGCGCGTCCGGTATGTTTGCCGACGCAAATGTTGACAGCTTTTCAACCGTCATGCGTAAGAGAGGCGCATCGTTATTATATCGGTTTCGCGCCAGCCCCAACACTATCCTGGGGACTTTGGCAGACCGCTGGGACTCTGGGACGCTGGATACGACTCCATGCGGTGAAGTAGATTGGGATGGGAAAGTCCTAGTGGGTGTACTTAGTTATTAATTAATATAATCACCCGTTAGTTTAAGTTTATAAGGCATTTTATACTGGTACTAACAAACTATGGAACTTGATTCTGAAATAAATGTTTATTATTATTATTATTATAAATAGGCGCGGCCGCAACGCAATAATTAGTACCTATTTAGTGAAAATGGATCAGCGTCAACTGCGAGCTATCCACACGCGTTTCGCTATCGCGCGTTGTCGGCACTGCTAAACTCGAAAAAGGCAGATTACTTGCGATTGCATCGCTGCAAACTCACGAGAAACGCGCTACATTTGTAGCGCGTTTCTCGTGAGTTTACAGCGTGTTTTTTTTTTTTCATTGGTCCTCAAGCAAATATTGAATCATTATCGGGCTTGGCTTGTTTATGTTCGCAATGGATTTCTATGATAATTATGTATAAACATTGGCCAAGCCTTTTAAACTTGTTTGAACTGATATGAAAAAGGGGCGGTTTGAAGGTCTTTTAGAGCTCTTTATGACCATCGACTTAGTCTCTTCAACAGAAACGGCTAAAAAGATTAACACTGCATTTGGACCGGGTACTACAAGCGATCGGACTGTTAGTTTCTGGTACAAGCGTTTTGACACCGGTGATATAAGCTGCAAAGATCGACCTCCCCCAGGCCGACCAACCAGCTTCGATGAAGATGCTTTGCGGCACGAACTTGAGCTATACCCAGACACGCGCGATTTAGAGAAGGCGCTTGGACAATCCCACGCGACTATAGATCGTTATCTCAAATCGATGGGATATCGCAAAGTGATGTCACGTTGGACATCTCATGCGTTAACGGACCATGACCGGGCCGTTCGTGTGGCCATTTGTCAGTTTGTTACTTCGTCCGCACAGATGAGACTTTCTCAAGGACATTATTACATGTGACGAGAGCTGGATACATTATGAAACTAACACGCGTCATGCCTATTGGATTCCTCGCGGGCAAAACCCACCAGCCCAGCCTAAACTTAATGAACACGGTCGTAAGATTATGTTGTCTGTTGTCTGGGATTGGCAAGGAATTATTTTCTGGGAACTCCTCGAATCTCATCAGACTATTAACGCCAATCTGTATACGCAGCAGCTTCGCAAACTAGCAGAGATGTTAAAAATTAAGCGGCCAAAACGACTTGGAGTCCAACTTCTGCATGACAACGCACGACCTCATTGCGCCAAGTTAACACATAAACAGCTGGAGGAGCTAGGATGGCTGACTGTTCCACATCCACCGTATAGCCCGGATCTTGCGCCTTCAGACTTGGATTTATTTCGAGCTCTTAAATTTCATTTACTAGGAAAAAAAATCGAAAAATCTGGAAGGATTAATGACGGCACGGTTGGCGCAGTGGTTAAGCGATTGACTGCTGCGCTGCGTGCCGCGGGTTCGATTCCCGCACGGAACAAATATTTGTATGACCTACATGTATTTGTTCCGAGTCTGGGTGTTTTTCTATCTATAATATGTATGTATTTACAAAAAAAAAAAAAAAATTGTATATAAGTAGTTTATCAGCCATCTTGTTACCATAACACAAGCATTAGGTTGCTTAGCTTGGGACAAATGGTGCTGTGTGAAATGTCCAGGGATTTATTTATTTATTATTTATTTATTTATTAAAATTGAACTTGAAAATTTTTTCGAGTCCCAGCCTGCCTCATTTTGGGAGAAGGGTATTCAAATTTTGCCCAGTAGATGGCTGACTGTTGTTGATAACGAGAAAGACTATATAATTCACAGGCCTGTTGGTCTAGTGGTCAGTGGGCCCTGACTGCTATGCCCAAGGTCGTGGGTTCGATTCCCACCTAGGACAAATGTTTGTGTGATGTGCACGATCATTTGTTCTTTGTCTGGGTGTAATTTATCTATAATATGTATGTATTTAGAAATATACATATATGTATGTTTATCAGTTGTCTAGTACTCATAGCACAAGCTCTGCTTAGTTTGAGACTAGATGGCATTGTGTGAACGTTGTGGAATATTATTATTATAATTGATTAAATGTATTTTTATTCATAAAAAAGTATTAATAATAATTTGTTTTTTAACTGGCAATCATTTATGAGACAACCTAATAATTCTTCAGTAATTTAATGTAATATTTACAAGTGCTTGGTTCATTAATGAATACCAAATTACAAAATGGACAAAGCACAGTAACTTGAGGATGCTGGATGTAGCTGACCTCTCTCCTGCTTGCATAGATTCCTTGCACCTGAGTAGTACACGGTAGCATTCTAACATCCAGAGCTCAAAAATATCTAACTAGAGGCTGGCTGTGACGCAGATGCACTAACAAAACATAACTATGGATCTCATGTAGAATCTCATCCAGAACAATTTTTAACATAATTGCTTTGCATCAAGGTGGAGGAATTATGCAAAAAATAGCACAACATTCCTGCATATTATTAAGAATGCTTTATAGGAAGCTTGAACATTTAAATAAAAAAGAAATTTAAATCTGAATCCAAGAAGGAAAAAAATGTAATATTAATTCAAATATTTATTAAATTGATGGTCAAATTATTGGAATTAAATCAAGGATTAATTTAATTAAATCATTGCTACAACAAAATGGAATGTAAAGACCTTTGAACAGGCCAGTAGACAATGTTGTGACTGTCCGAGTTAACACCGTCTCATGAGAGGGCTGCGTTCAACTTCCAATCAATAAAACATGGCAGTACAGAAAAATTGTTCTGGACGCTAATGTGTGTGCGTGCGGTACTCTAACATGTAGATGAACATCGGAGGCGAGTGACTCTACGACACTCACAGTTCTCCACCTTAAAATCAATGCAGTTTACACGCGCTGAAAACAAACCTCTTGTTATGCTTTATTTGCACACCCTACATGGTAGTGATATATTAGTTAGGACACTAGTGGTCCTCGGTCGGCAGTTGGGGGGTGAGCACATGTGTTAGCCACACATACATAGAAAGCATTTCATTTTAACTATGGTTGATGTAGAATAGATACCAAAATTTACTTTGTCATCAACTTAAGATTCTATTGTCAAATGGATTATTTGTTATCAAATAATATTTAAGCTACTTATAAATATCTCTAAAACACTTTAGGCAAGAACTAAGCAGTTGATTTAACAGTGTTAATGAAAAGATAAAAAGAGGAGATTCAGAAAGAAGAGATTTCACAGATGTGTAGCAAGTGCAATACTCACAGTTTGAACATAGTTCCATGGGAATAGAATTCTCGTTACCCTGGAAGAATAAACATAAGCACGGGGTTACTGGCTAGCTCTGACCGAACGGTATCTTACAACAGGCTCCACTTTACGCAGAACTTAAGCCGTCAAATAAGTATAAATAATTATTGTGGCTATCCGGAGTGTTGTCGATCCATGAGCAGTAACAAGCACTGCTGCGTCCGCTGCACCGGTGCCAGTCTCGGGAACTAGAGGACCCTGTCCCAAAAGCTTCTACCTCAAATCTTCTCAGCGTAACGCACACTAAACGAAAAACATATATACTAACCATTTTGTTTGTATTTAAATAAACTTTGTAATAATATCGAAATGAACCGACGACTATCGAAAATTTTGCAAATTCTAATCAGTCGTCGCAAATGAAAACTCGCTGCTCCTTCGCACCATCGATCTAAATAAACGCACAGATGATTAATTTACTACAGACTCTACAACAACAAAAGTCTACTAAATCTTCTGTAGACGAACAAAAAATTGAAATAGGTATACAACATTATTTTTAATAGGTATATTGCAAACCTGCATATAGTTTGTTCAGAATAAGTATGTAACTGAATCGATTCCAATAATTTTTACACCATGTTATGTTTTGTCCCAAAAATATTTAACCCTTAAATGCGCGGTGTTGTTTAAAAAAGACATACTGAAAACCACAGATTATGAGGAACTTCTTATGTTTTTTTAGTAATTATAAGTACTAATTCTTGTTTCTGAACGTATTTAGACTTATTTTTCGTGATGGCCATAAACAATGCTTTTTTTACGTTGACACAATTTAAATGTCAAATGTCACTTTGAAGAAAAGTTTGTTTTTGGCGCGAACCAAGTTTTGAAACTGTGTTTGGACTTCAATAAATATTATGTAAGTATATAAAATGATTTATATTTGCTTGTTTATATCTTCAATTATACGTATAAATTATAAAATATTGGAAATAATTGATATCTTTGTAGAAATAAGCTAAAATCGGTTTGTTGTAGAAAAACTACAGTGCGCATTGCTGTGTAAATAATTGCATGTTTGGTGAAGGGATTTTCTTTTACGTTTCAGCATGTCGCGTTTACTAGAACGGGATATTTTATCATATTTAGAAAACCTTCAGGACTCCGAAGACGGATTAGATGGGTCAGACTCCGAGGTAGAAGATGAAAGTCAGTATTATCGAAACGTGCAAGATGTTATTCGAGACCTTGAAGATGAGGATACTCAGCCTGATTTGGTGGATACTGATTCTCGTCTTGTTACCAATGATAATGAGAATATGGAAGACCCTCCCATCCCCATTCCCCAATCCCACCCCGATACCCCATCTCTCTCTCCACAACCGTTACCTGTGGCCAACATGTCATCGCAAGAGACGTCTAGGCGACCGATAAATCGACCTGTGATTTGGCGAAAAAGAAACCTTGTTACTGATGAAGAAAGGTTAATTTTTAGGGGATAAACTCAAGTACCAGAAGCTTTGATGCAATGCAACACACCATACGATTTTTTTTCATTTTATTTTACACCAGATTTGAATTTGAAGAATACCATAGTAGAACAAAGTAACTTGTACGCAGCTCAGAGACAGACCTCCAATCCTGAAAATAAAAATGAAAATATACTGAATAAATTCATTGGCATATTGGTTTATTCTTCTGTTATAAAGTTTCCTAATACACGACCTTATTGGAATGACAAATATGGTTACAACCATATAAAAAACACAATGCCACAAAAAAAGTTCGAAAGAATAAGATCTATTATCCATTTTGCTGATAACACCAAATGCTTGCCCAGAGATCATCCGGATTATGACAGGCTCTACAAAATAAGACCAATTGAGGCGACGCTCAACTGCCAATTTAGGAAAGTTCCTATAGAACAAAGGCTCTCCATCGACGAACAGATGTGTGCTACGAAGCTGAGCCACTACATAAAACAATACCTCCCAAACAAACCCCACAAATGGGGGTTCAAACTGTATCTCATATGTAGTCTACAAGGGTATGCTCATAGATTCGAGATTTATTCTGGAGGAGGCTCCAAAAACGGCATTCTACAAGGTGAGCCAGATTTGGGAGAGTCTGGAAACACAGTTGTCAGATTAGCCAGGGTAGTACCACGCAACGTAAATCATATAATTTACTTCGACAATTTTTATACCTCTCTGCCTCTCGTCACCTATTTAGCTAAAGAAGGAATTTATTCGCTTGGAACAGTACGCGTTAACCGTTTACGAAACTGCAAATTGCCCGATAAAAACACCATTATGAAAAAAGACGTGGCCAGATGGTTTTACGAGGAGAATGTGGCGACTGTAGATGGTACAGAAGTAAGTGCTGTCGTATGGAAGGACAACAAGCCCGTCACTCTTCTTTCCACTTATGTAGGAGCAGAACCAGCAACTACAGTCACACGTTTTCATAAATCTAAGAAAGAAAGAGTTGCTGTTCCATGCCCAAAAGTCATCCGAGAGTACAATGCGCATATAGGAGGAGTAGACTTGTTGGATTCGTTCATAGATCGTTACCACATTACAATGAAAAGCCGCAAGTGGACAATGAGTTTATTTTACCATTTTCTGGACCTCACAATAATAAATTCGTGGCTAATTGTACAAGAAAGTACATTCGATAAGGGGCAACAACAAACTCCTCAATCTAGCTAAGTTTAGGCTAGAACTTGCTGATACACTGTGTCAAATTGGTCTACCTACAAATGGAGCTAAACGTGGTCGGCCTAATGGGGGCTCTTTACAGGGAGAACTTGAGCTGAAGTAGTTACGAGGTCCATCTCAAGCAGTTCCATCGAAAGATGTGCAATTAGACCAGACCTCTCACTGGGCAGTTTGGATGGATAAGCAGCAAAGGTGCAAGTTCCCAAAATGATCAGGGTTTACTTTTAAAATGTGCCAAAAATGTCAAGTCTCTTTGTGTGACACCAAAAAAAATAATTGTTTCTTTAAATACCACAATAACGCATAAATAAACACTTTCAAAACAGTTTATGTTTTCATCAGCTCCAACTAGCACAATTCCTATGAATGCGCAATGTTGTTTTAAAACAACATTAACATTTTTGAAAAAAAAGTACATTAAATTCGAATAAAGTTTTTTTTTTACAATTTTTCCTGTAAAGTAAAACCTATTTACTAATACATATATTTTTTTCAAAAGAAATAAAAAATTCGCGCATTTAAGGGTTAAAAAAGGTTACAAGTTGGACACCGAGCGATACTGAGTACATATCCGCAATCATATGCGCACAATACAGGTCACGGCCGGTCATAGCGGCACTAAGCGCGAGCGCACAGCGGGGCGGGGGTGAAACAACCCCCTCAGTCGCCCGGATGCTACAGGTTGACGTGCACGTGTCGCGCTCCCGTTCAGTTACATAACGTACGAAACCGACTTAAAAAGACAAATTGAAAGTGCATTTAACAATGTTAAAAACAATCATTACGTTTTAAGTAAATGAAATAGAAATTTGCGTAAGCGCGCCCCTCTGTGCATAAGACAAAGTGTGGGTTATTTCGAAGAATTGTTACGATATGTTTGATTAACACTCTCAGCGCCATGATTTTCTAGAGAAGTGGGCCATGTGGGCGGCCGGCGGACCACATGGCGCTGAGAGTGTTAAGGAGTGATTAGTAAATAGTGATTAAGTCAATTATTGTAAATAGTGATGATTAATATTTTTAAACATGCCAAGATGGTTAGTTGTAGAAAGTTATTTTTTGTACCTATACAGCCTGCTCATGTGGTTAAGTAATGCCATGTTTAACACTTTTCATCCACTTTGAACTTTAAGTTCAAAGTGGATGAAAAGTGTTAAATTCGCATTGACTAAATTTTATCACATAGGTACGGCTGCATTTACGAATTAAGTACATAATAATTTGTAGGTACCTACACATGACCATTACGACGACAGTCCAAAACCTGCAAGTGTGATGGAAAATGTTATCACCAGTTAATTACAATACAATCGCCGTACGGCTAACCGTATTTGGCAGTAGGTACATACCTAATTTATACCTATACCTACTGCCAAATTATTTCAATGAGCGCAAGACGACCCTGGACCCTGGAGCCCCTGAGGCGCGGCTGCGCCGCTCGGTAACCATGTTGTTGTACGGACAAACATAACAAGCTTATAACATTGTGATTTTTCGTGATACAGTTTTGAAATTTTGTACATAGATTCTTTACATAAAAATAGAGACCTTTTTTGGGTTTCCCATATACTATTAACTGGACTAAGGAAATAAGCAAATTATTGAATTTACTGAAGCTGTTAACGAGGAGTGGAGGATTTTTATGAGACCAATAGCGAGATTTTAGAATTAACTGAAAAAGTGTACGAAGAAGAGGGACAAGGATGACATTTATTCTGGATGACTTTATAAAAAAATCTGTCACACAGATATTGTCTACGTAAGTGAAGGGGGCTCTAAACATTCTACCTGAAGGGCATTAATAGGTGAGCATTTCATAGCACCCGTGATAATACGGAAACATTTGGATTGAATCCTTTCCAGTTTGGCCGGAGCTATTTTGTTGCATGGTTCCCACAGAAATATTCCATAATCAAAGTGACTACGAACTATGGCAACCGGGCATAATCATTAATTTTGCGTAAAAGAAGCCACTTGTTTACAAAAATAATATAGAAACTGACAGCTAGCTGTCAAATTCATGACCTATTCATAGTAGCAACATCTGAAGTGAGCAAGTGACAGTGTTTATACCCATTAATTTGGTCTGTTATAATCATTAAACTTTTCGCCACCGCCAATTTCTGTGTCTGAAACATTAAACTACGTCGCACGACAATGTAAAATATCGAAAATATCTCCACAAATTAAAACAAATGTCTAGTCTTCTCCAATCAAAATAATCCGTCCAATAAGAGCGGGTGCAGCAGGAGGCTAGTGGACGCCTAGCTTTACTGAGTAAGTTTCATGTTATTTTGTGCTTAAAAGTCGAAGATCAGCCGTTCGAATGGTGAAAATATGGTAATCAATGTGATAAAATCAGTGGAATAAAAATAATGCGCTGTTGTTGTGCGTTGTAGACAGATACGGTGGCTGTAGCGATCGGTTGGTATGGTATAACTCCATATTATTATCAGTTATTACATTACAACTGCCGGCCACCGCGCCCGCCACCGCAAGTTTGAACTGAAGAAACCGTAATGCCAGCGATCGAAGCCAGTTACTCATTGGTGATTTCAAAATCTTATATCCGTACCTACACAGATTATGACATTATTTTCAGATTTTTTCATCAGGTTGGAAGACCCTAGTAGTGGTCCCATATCGATTTTATTAACTTTGCGTGAGTAGTTTTTGACTTAGCTTCAATAATATGTTTTTAATCTGGTTCTTCTAAGTTGATAATGATGTTATCTCATAGTGAGTGTTGTAATAGTACATAATATATAAAGTTTTGTAGGTATTACAACTAAACTATCGGAGTTTACCTTGGACATTACTTACATTGGTTAAGGAAAACATTGTGAGGAAGCCTGGATTTATAGTAAATATAAGTCTGAAATTGCCAACCCCTCTTGAGCATCAATGCCTTCTTTATATGAGACGAGACTTTCGACAGAGGGACAATAACTGGCTATATTATCAGCTAAAAAGTGAAAAAAAAAGTTTACAAAAAAAACCACCTCAACAAAAGCAGGAAGTCGGTGGCAATTTAGAAATATACGAAGAAACAAAGCCAAGCAAAACTAAAATTGTTTTTCACTTTTTAGTCGCTTATTATGGTTTTTAGTTTAGTTTTTATAATTTGTTTTTTTTTTTTGTTTGGGGACGACTGTCCATTTGTCAACATAATGTCATTGTCAATGTCAAAGTTAGCCAGCCGGTCCCAGCTCCCCGCTCCGCTTTCTTCCCACCCTCTCTTTCAGAAGTTTCAACCATGGCGGCCGGGGTAGGTTAAAACTTATCGTGAAAAATCTTGATAATCGAATCGTTATTATTTCAGTTTACATCAAATAAACACAATTTGTAACTTTATTGATTTGTGATATCTTTATTTTTATAGGTACTTTACACCTATCCAGAAAACTTCCGTGCTTACAAGGCGTTGATCGCCGCACAGTACTCCGGAGCTGATGTGAAAGTAGCTCCTAACTTTGTGTTCGGTGAAACTAACAAGTCAGCAGAATTCTTAAAAAAATTCCCAGCCGGTAAAGTGAGTGCCTTTTTGATCAAATTCGTGATAATTTCCGGTCCGGTATTGGTGGTCGTATTTTGTGAGGGTGACGTGTAAATTTTGCGATTTATTATAGGTACCTGCGTACGAAAGTGCTGACGGAAAGGTTCTGCTGTCCGAGAGCAATGCCATCGCATATTATGGTAAGTATTCGTACATAATATATCATTAAATACATCAAACAGCTGCTAATAGATAACCTACAAAAATATCTTGTACGGTCCGGTTTTTACTTTCACAGTAGAATTCTTATGTGCTGATGCGCTGAGTGGGCAAACTGCCAGGGACTACATACGGCGAAATGTAATGATTCACAGAACATTCAGTTGTTTATTAGTTATCCAGCATAACAAGGAGACCCCCAATATGTCTAGTTATCTATGTAGTTTTTTGTGCTCTTATTGCTAGACTATCTATTATGATTCAAAAAATGAATCAATTAAAACGCCCATAATTATTAATAAACGTATCAGGTGAGTCACTGACCTGTGACCTGTCTGTACATGTTTATGTGCCGCATCTGACATCGGGGAGAGTGAAAACAATAATGATTTTATCTTCACCCATGCTATAAATACTCTATAAAAGTTTCTGAAACAGCTGATTGCCAACGTTACATATCATCGTTGCAAATTTAAAATCTATGTGAAATTTTTAACTGTAAATTTTCAACTGTACATAATTAGCTATTAAAACACTCCTGTGATACTATTAACACACAAGGTGTCGTGTTTTAATATCCCTTATTATACAACAGTTGCGTAAATAACTTAGTTCTGTGGGATTTTAACAGAAACATATTTTAACTTTTAAAGCCCAACTAATGAGACCCAATGATTTTCGTTATAAGACCCTGGGCCACCACAATGTTTAGTGATTCATTACCCATTCTAATATGTAGCTCAATTACTTACTTTGTTAAAGTTATTCACAGTACATTGATTCATGTAATGATTAGGTAAGATGAGAGTTAAGAAAATGTATAAATTAAATTACCCAACTCATGTTTTACAGTCTCAAGTGCTGCCCTGCGTGGTGCGGATGCAGCCACACAGGCGCGTGTGTGGCAGTGGGCCTCGTGGGCTGATAGCGAGCTTCTACCTGCCTCCTGTGCCTGGGTGTTCCCTTACCTCGGTATCATGCAGTTCAACAAACAGGTTAGTCACACACAGTCTCCTCTATTCCAGATAGCTTTACTTTTCTGCATGTATAGTTAACTTTGTAAGAATAAGGCACCTAATCTCACGAAATGAAAAATTGACCTCCAGACCAAATTTTGGTCATGGCAGCCAACCACAGTCATAGACGAGAGATATTATAGTGCACAAGTGCACAGACACAGGTGCACTATCTCTTCCCTATCTCTCATAGACCAATCCAACGCAACCAGAGAGGGATCAGGGGCAGGACCAACTGCTTAACGTGCTTTCCAAGGCATGGGGGAATCCAACTTCAACAAAGGCACTGCCAACTTCCTAACTCTGGGCTGCTACTGAGAAATTCCTAATGGTATAACTCAATAACACTGCTCAATCTGGGAATCGAACCCAGGACCATGAGACCACACACACATAAAATAGGAATTCATCAAAAAGACTGGTAAAGAGAGGAAACATTGGAAGGAGTTAGAGGAGACCTACACCCCGAACTCCATGCTGCACTCCATGCTGTCCGAGCCATGGAGAAGGGTCTCTGTATGTAATGGATGGCCACCCAACTATGTATTGGCCTCAGCAAGTGTGGCTTAACCAGTCAATGGACCTGTGCGGCTGTGATTGTTTAGCCGAGAGCCCCCCATTTACAATATTATGATTCAGCATGCACAACATCATGACCTAACTTGCCCCTCGTTCAGGTGCAATTTTCTATTATTATGCTTAGAATTTTTACAACTGTTATGTTGTATATGTATATCTTGATATCTTGAACTAGCTTCCGCCCGCGGCTAAAAAGGGTCCCCATACCAAATTTCATTAAAATTGGACAGGAACAAATGGAAATTCAGAAAAAATAAAAATAAGTGTTTTCTGGTATAAGTACCATTGTATCCTTTCATATTCATTTAGTAAAATGATGTTATATTGACATAACACTATTTGTAATGTGACTATAACACTTCAATCTTATTTATTTGTAAGTATTATAAATAAATTATAATATAATATAATTGTAGCGTTGGTGCTCTGTTACCACAGAACAAACCAACTGAACTGACATTTCGTTGATATGTCAAGTTACCACTTGACATGTCAACGAAACGTCAGTTCAGTTGGTTTTTCATTTCAATGGAAAATGCTTCCTTACATAATTATATCGCAGGAATATTCCTTGTGTAGACTTTCACATTCCATTCTAAATTTTATGTATTTTTATGTATGTGGACTTGGTTATTATACCAAATTATCGAACATTTTCATCCCATATGTACCCACTTCATAATACCACATCATCTCAAGTGTGCAGCATTTTCTGTAAGAGTATATAGCAATTGTATGAATTCATTTTGTTTGACAAAACAAATAAAGAAGACCATTTGACATGTTGTATGTTAATGAGCATAATGTACGTTTGCAGAACGTCGAGC
>OX451398.1:21042223-21108947 GCA_949629135.1 Eremobia ochroleuca
TTATTTTTTTTCATGTGGCTATGAAGTTTATAACACGAGCCGATTTTCTAATGCGTGACGCCTTAGTGTATGTGTTGCGCATTAAATCTACATTTATGATGAGAAATAAAACTTTTGACCAGTCCCTCCATTCCAGGCATGTCTAAAATGAGTGAGTTTTCAATTTCAGGATGCTGGTGACAAGAAGAAGGAAAAGAAAGCCGAAAAGAAGGATCAGCCCAAGAAGAAGGAACCCGAGCCAGAGCCCGCCGACGAACTCGACGAGAAACCGAAGGAATCCAAGGACCCCTTCGACTCCATGCCTAAAGGGTAACTACCCACATGAATGCTGACTGGCATTAGTCTCTCAATGTAATAGTCACCATTTTATCGGAATAGATAATACAATTTAGCATTAACGATCTAAGCATTATTAAGAATGCGCCTGTGGGATCCCGAGAATTGTTTCTCAGTCGCCTCCTGAAAAAAAAAGAAAAAATTGTCAAGCTGAAAGTCTACTGAAGAGGAGCAATATGAAAATATCATATGAAACAAATAATAATAATTCAACGAAATTACTATTGAATGAAAGATAGTTCTTTGTGTACACAGCTCCATTAAGTGGTTACCCCCAAAAGACATGTGTGCTCAAGTCTGTGATAGGCCCAAGTTGGTTTATGAATTTTGCAAAATCATCTTATTATTATTATTAATGTATTGTTTTAGTAAATAAATAAGTTTAAGTTGCTATTCAGTTTTTAAAAGTATGTTTTAATATATTTTTTTTCCAATGATTCATTAATGCATATTAATGCATATAACAACAAGCAATAATAGGGTTAACATTTACTGAGAGTTATTCAACATCTAAATAGACTGGAGGGTTTAAGACCGCTTGCCATGCATACGATTGGAAGTTCAAATCCTAGGAATGAGATCTGCTTTTTTTTTGTTGTGCATTAAATATTTTTTAATATAAAGTATTTTTCTATCGTGTTTTACTAATATTTATAAAGAATATAAAAATGAAGAAAAATAAAATACTTTAATAATATTTATTATTGCTATTATTTAACAAAACTTTGATATTATTTTACTACAAAGATTTATATTTTACAATTCATATTTTGTTCTCATAAAAAAGAAATCATTTAAATAAAAAGAATGGGTAAATCGTATTGTAATTGTACTCTTCGTTGTTTTAAGTGAACACATACTTCAAACATTGTAGTTATAACTTGAGGTTTTAATGTTATAAAGAAAACGTAAGTAAAATTAATGGATACCCTCAAATTATAACATCTTATCGATTAGACAGAGACCTAAAGATAAGGCGACTCAGACGATAGTAGATAACTATTTCATCTATATTCATATGGGCTCGCTGGTTAGTTCGTCAAACTGCCGGCATGAGTATCATGATGTTCGGTTATGTGGTGGTTCGAATCTGAAGCCGAAACAACTAACTCTTTTTCAAGTATTTGTTAGATTATTCGTAACAAATTCTATGTTGTGTAGCATTGTAACATTTTAAAATTTGAGGGGTTAGCACATACTGACGCTGTATATACTTTTGAAATGTCAATATTAAAATGTTATCATCTTCGCACTACCTATTCCAATCTATGGTAATTACACTTTATATCCATATCATGAGTATGATTATAAATATTACAGAACTTTTAATATGGATGACTACAAGCGTTGTTATTCAAATGAAGATGAAGCCAAGTCCATCCCATACTTCTGGGAGAAGTTCGACCCTGAGAACTATTCCATTTGGTATGCCGAGTACAAGTACCCCGAGGAGCTCGCCAAGGTGTTCATGAGCTGCAACCTTATCACTGGTACGTACTCACTTCTTGATTATTTCATTTATTGATTTACACACTTGGTGGCACCTTTATTTACAACTCACCTGCTCACACAGCTCAGTACAAATGGATAGATTGCTTACATAATTAATAGCACATTTAGTGCAACAGAGTTATTGTCCTCTGAAAATAGTTACAAAGATAGTCGTATTAGCTATGCGTGCTCGTGTGTGTAATCGATCGCATGTTGCAGGCATGTTCCAACGACTGGACAAGATGCGCAAGCAAGCCTTCGCGTCCGTGTGCCTGTTCGGCTCTGACAACGACTCCAGCATCTCGGGCGTGTGGGTGTGGCGCGGCCAGGAGCTGGCCTTCCCGCTGTCGCCCGACTGGCAGATCGACTACGAGTCCTACGAGTGGCGCAAGCTGGACCCGGCCAGCCCCGACACCAAGCAGCTCGTGCACGACTACTTCTCGTGGAGTGGCACGGACAAGGCGGGCCGCAAGTTCAACCAGGGCAAGATCTTCAAGTGAAGTCGCCAAGCACTATTTATAATATTGTATAAAGTACTTGCATTTATTTTGTATCGCACGCTGTGTCTGCCCGACCGAAGACTCGTGTCCGTGTAAGCCTAAGCAGGCACTTTAAATAAATTGTTTTTTATTTATGCATGTGTTGTTCTCTTCCTTGTCTTAACTAGTCCCGAGCTGAGACGGTCGACAGGCGCGCGCTCTGTTCCTGATTATTAGCCGTTGATAGGACACTGCGTGAGCTACTACTATTTTCGCATAATCCGGATAACGTCCGCATGAGTAAATTATTGTTCTATAGTAATGGAAGGATGAACTATGAATACTCATCTAATTTTTAGAATCGAATAGCAATCACTTCGTTGTCTGTCTGTCAGACGCTTTGTCATAAATGCGAGGAGTTATCAACATAACATAACGCACGCCTGTAATCCTCTAAGCGTTAGGCAGAGATGTAGTATCCTGCAATAATATCCTGATTTCATGATTCATCAATTAATATCTGTTGTCAAGAATGACTGCAAATATATATGTGTGATCATTTGTGGAAGGCATATATGTCGCAGTAAGATTGTTAAATCCGTGATGTAGTTATGAACTGATTCATATAACTATATCACACGGCTGCACCCACAGACATATATTGGCTAGACTACGCAAGTCTCATTGTCTGTATAGAAACCAAGCGTGCCATTATTTTTCTACCTACTGTGACGTCACACGAGCGATTTAACGATGGGAACTCCCCGTCTACATAATTCGTCCCGTTTACATAATTTTCATTGTAAAACCACAATAAACATAAAATAATTGATTTTTCAATAAAAAACACAATTTAATAACAAAATGACTTACTGATGAAAGGAAACGTTTCCATTATCTCGTCCCACTTTTTTTGTGTAGTTTTTAAAGCTCAATACGTACTGCACAATTTGGCATTTTTAGTTTTCGTTTGACTTCTGGCATCGAGAACGTTTGAGCGCGGACTGAATGGAAATTGCGCGAAGGAACTCATTTTTACTCCCTTTTTACACGCGAAGTACATACACTTGCGTGATCTAGCCAATATAAGTCTGTGGCTGCACCCATTTTACTGCGATACATTTATACATAAATGGTGAGCTTTAAACTACAGGGGTTCTGATGTGGGCTACTGCGTAGTACCCCATCACTCGCATGAATTTGTTAATGCGCAGCTACTCGGCTCGTATTCAGAGCACTGGCGGACTGAGGCGGCGGCCTGCCCCGGGCCCCTGCTCCAGTGGGGGGCCCTAAATCTTAAGGTAATATGTAAAAAATAAATCATCGCTCGAGGGGTGTGGCTTAACCGAAGACGCGGGGAGCGCCCCCGCTTGAATACATTGAAGCCGGATCCACACCTATCCACACGTTTGTATAAGGTTGATAAAAAAGTTTTGTTGCAAAAATTTCAACGATGTTTTTTTAAGTATTGACACAATGTGACATCGAGCTATGTAAAGGATATTCTAGAATGTTTTCTACTCTTCCGCGTGACAGGGTATAAAAGAGCGAGCTTGCGTTCTAATGGACAGAGCCCTGGCTGGAGGCCTTAATTTATTGAGGCATCCACAGGCAAGCCCGGTTAAGCAGTCGACAACCTCATAGGTTGAACTGCGAGATGCCATTCAAAAAAAAAAAAAAATCTAATGGACAGAATTGGCTTCGATCTCGCAGGTGCAACTTCGGGCGATCATGTTTTATGTGTGGCGGCGCGGCACGAACGCAAGCACTACTGCTAAAAATATACAGGATGCATTCGGGGAAGACGTAGTTTCTCATCGAACAGTCCAGTGTTGGTTCAATCGTTTTAAATCTGGAGACACAAGTTTTGAAGATAAGGAATGTTCCGGACGACCCTTGAGCATCGACGACGACGCATTACTCTGCTGCATCAAAGCAAATCCGGAAGCAAGTACGCACGAGCTAGCCACAGAACTTGGCTGCACCCAAGCATCAATAGTAAATCAGTTACTCAACTTGGGATACAGGACAGTTCTAGCTCAATGGATACCACACCGTCTCACCGACGATAATAAGAACTGCCGCGTGACCATCTGTCAGTCTCTGCTACTTCGTCATCATCGCAAGGAGTTTTTAGAGGATCTTGTGACGGGGGATGAAAGCTGGATCTTGTAAGATAACAGAAAGCGTCTAGGCTATTGGCTTCCAGTCGGAGAAAAACCGCCACAGCATCCGATTGATCCTCACCCACAAAACATTTTGTTGTGCTGTTTCTGGGACGCAAAGGGAATGCTGTTTCACAATTTTCTCCCTGCAGGCACACGATCTCCTCTACACAATACATTGAGAATCTCCAGGAATTAGCAAAAGCTATAAGAGAAAAACTGCCAAGACGCGCAACTGTCCACCTTCTCCACGACAACGCGAGACCCCATGTCGCAAAGGCAACCCACAAAACAATCACCGAACTTCACTGGAATACCGTTTCTCATCCACCATACTCTCCCGACATGGCGCCACCTGACTACCATTTGTTGAAACATTTAAAGGCATATTTGAGAAACAAAACTTTCAAAAACGTCGACGGTCTCAAGAAGGATGTGTCTCTTCGAGTCACAGCCGCCGTAGTTTTGGGCAAAAGGAATAAACGACTTGCCGGCTAGATGGTCCAGTGTCATAGAATTAGATGGCGAATATATTGTTGATTAGAAATTTTGTGTATAAGATATATGAATAAATTAAATCTACTGACATTATTGCGACAAAACTTTTTTATCAACCTTATATTTGTGACGGCTTGTTGAGGTTTGGCAAGCGTGTGGATCCATTGCGTAATTTAGAACTTTATGGAAAAACATTATGAAATAAAAGATGTTGAATTTTTGTTGTCATAACTTTTGCACCAACCCGATATTTTCTTTGTTTGTATCCTTGCCCCTATTTTTATTAATTACATATTCGATATAAAAAATATAATCACGATTGCGGGAGGAACGACACAGGTCCGTTACTGACAAAGCCCGCAGGCGATCTGGGCGGGCATAAGAATGTGACAGAGTCAATTACTTCCACATGCGAAAAAAGAGATCGCAACAATGCGCTGGAACCAAAATAAAACAACGTAAGCGCCAAACCAAATAAAAATTGTTTAAAAATAAATTAAGCTATGTATCAAAAATTTGTTCAGTCAGAGTTTTCAATTACCTATTACGCATATTTTGAATGCAATTTTGCAATGAAATTAATTAGGATTTTAGAATTACAGGAGAAAATAAAAAAAAGTAGACGTCTTTTCGGAATTAAATTCTATCGAGGAAATTTGAAGCAATTGCGTTTTCCTTCAGTCAGAGTCTTAATCAAATAGTCAATAAACATATAACTAAAAATCAAATCCAAACATGCTGTAATAGTGAAATAAATGGATTTGAAAAAACACCCAATTTATTTTGATATCGCCTTAAGAAGTACTCATGCCATGGCAGCATGGAACATACAGCAATTTCGGTTTTTTATTGAGTCTGTCACAGATAGTCAAACGAAAAATACTGTGTTGCAATATTAAAATAAATAACGATGACAGCGGGAGATGGTGTGAAAAACAAACATCTACATCTACACTAGTATTATAAAGAGGAAAGATTTGTATTTTTGTATGTATGTTTGTAACGAATAAACTCAAAAACTACTAAACCGATTTCAAATTTTTTTTCACCATTAGAATGCTACTGTTACGAACGTGAGTAATTAAATGCCGGTTTACTAGAAGAGAACTTTATTCACCACAAACAATAACAAATTTGTCCAATCAACGAATAACCAAATCATAATAAACACTAGAGTTCCGTTAAGTATCGCTCAGGTCGTTAGATAAGATCACTTCGCACACTTAGGTATCGCACTCGATTCGCAGTCGAAAACAAACTGACTCACTCCCAGTCGGGGGGCTCGTATTTATATGCGAAGCCAGGAACATTCTAGATAACGACGTCTCCAGAAAGGTTTCGTGGAATCGCGGGGTAATAAATTATTTTTATTACAAACATGTACCTCCCTCCTTTCACGCGAATTTCGACTCTATTCTTAATTTTGGAAGGTACGAATTCCCTTATCTATCTAAGTACCTACCTACTAAACCTTATTTGATAATAATAGTGGTAGGTACTTTATGTCGGAATTTTCTCGATCTTGCCAGGTACTTCCATTCTCGAAGGTTCGTACAGCAATGCGTTTTACTTATTTGATCTTACTCTTGATTTAATCGAAAATATGGCGTGTTCAAGTTTCACGGCGTAACAGTGCCCCCCTCTTAGTCATGCTCGTCCCGAGCATTATTAGATCCGTGATACGGCGCCAATCTATCCACGTGGACTACCTTAGGCTTCCCTCTTAGCCCTTTCTTGATGCGGTAGGTTACGTCGTTGATCCTTTGTATCACAGTGTAAGGTCCCTCCCATCGAGCTTGAAGTTTCGGCGACTTCCCTTTTCGTCGAAGCGGGTTGTGGAGCCAAACCAGTGCACCTTCCTCAAATCCCTTGGCGTTGGCATTACGGTCGTACCTAGTTTTCATTTTAACGCTGGTGTTCATGCTATTCTCACGTACTCGTTTATGCACTTCGTCCACTTGATCTTGAAGGTCACTTACGTAGTCCGTAACTGGCTTAGTCTTGTCAGGTGGCACGCCAGTTATAAGATCGACCGGAAGTCTCATCTCCCTGCCGAAATTCACTCTTGCTGGAGTATGTCCCGTGCTATCATGCACTACTGATCGATAAGACATCAGAAATAGTGGAATATACCGGTCCCAGTCCTTCTGATGGTCATCGACAACCTTAGCCAGGTGATTCTCCAGGGTTTGGTTAAATCTTTCGACCATTCCATCCGACTGCGGATGCGCAGGTGTTGTGCGTGTTTTGTAAATCCTCAGAAGAGTACACATTTCCTGGAACAGCGCAGATTCGAAGTTACGGCCTTGATCAGAATGGATCTCCAAAGGTGCGCCATACCGACATACTACTTCTTCAACCACCTTCTTCGCCACTGTCGTCGCTTCCTGATTGGGTATGGCGAAGACTTCGGGCCACTTTGTGAAATAGTCCTGGATAACCACTATGTACTTGTTTCCGTCATCTGTAACTGAAAAAGGTCGCGCAACGTCGATGGCAATGCGTTCCCATGGGGCTCCTACATTGTACAACTGAAGCTTACCCCTGCTTCTAGTTTGTGGTCCCTTCACAGATGCGCACGCTGTACATTTCCGACACCATTGCTCTATGTCTTCTCTACAATTGAGCCAGTAATACCGCTGTCTCACTTTCAGTAGAGTTTTCTTGATTTCCAGGTGTCCACCAGAGGCGCCATCATGTATCTCCTGAAGCAGGGGGACCACTTCACTTCTTCACATCTTCCAACAACACTATTTTTCTTCAAATGGACCTCTTTATTCCCAAGGTTTACAATTCGCACTTTAGATTTCCCTTTCGTCATAACTAATGTCCTGGCGGTGATGAGCTCTGGGTGCCGGCCAATATCTTCAACTATACACATCTTCGTTGCTTGATTTCCTTAGGAAATTTTACTTCAACTAAAGTTTCTGTTCTCGGAGCCAGTGTAGTATCCTTTAAACAATAGAGGTTGCATGAGTTAATTCCTCGCAGGAAGACTTCTTGATCTGGGAATTTCAATACTCCCCTATCGATATCTAAGATACATCGGTAATTCCGCAAGAAGTCGAGACCCAGTATGCAATCGTCGGTAATATTCGCAATTAACACAGGATGGTTGTACACTTGATCACCGATTTTAAAATCTATTTCTGTATCACCGAGGACAGAGACTGGCTGGCCGGTTGCTGTCTGAAGTCGGCAGGATGGAGACTCTTTTCCACAAGATAGTGCGTTTCAGCAACTCAGGTCTTATAATAGTCCGTGACGCCCCAGTGTCAACGGTGAAATTGCAAGTACGTTGATTCAGCGTTCCTTCGATGATTAAACTATTTCCATTGTGGACTTGATTGATGGTGATGGTTGGGGCCTTCAGTTGACCAGCCAGCACCCGCCCCGCGGCCCTGGCGACATTTAGTTTAACGACTCCTCGTTAATTTGAGTTCCGGAGTCCACACTCCCCCTCTTCCTTTTGGGGCAATCGGTACGAATGTGCCCTTTTTCTCCGCACCCGTATCACGTCGGAATATAGCGAGACTTTGCCGAAGACGAAGCCACCACTTCTCGGTGACGTGGTTGCACTGAAGGCGAGTCCGGTGTCCGAGTCGCACCGTAGCCCTGACTTCAGTATCCCGTAGACCGTCGATGAATGCTTGCACCAGATTTACTTCCACCGTCTCCGGTGTCATCGACATAATGTATGCACGCCGGACCAGCCGTTCAACCTCGACTCCCCACTGCTGGAGGTTCTCGTTCGACCTCTGCGTTCTCTCGCGTAGCTGCGCGCGGAAAACATGCTCGAGGTGCTTGTCACCATAGCGAGTGTCCAGTCCCTCCATGAGACGCTCCAATGTCCTGCCGTCCGGAGGAAGGTTCTCTAGGACCAGCAGGGCGTCCCCTCGTAGAGCCAAAGTTAGTGCCGCGAAAGACTGCTCATCATCCCAGCGGTTCGCTTTAACCAATGTTTCGAATTGGTACTTAAAAGCAGTCCATGACGACGTGCCATCAAAACGCGGCACATCAAATTTTGCGGCCGATGTACAGTGGGTGTGCAATGGTGAGCCAACAGCAACAGGTTCGCGCGCTTCGAGCTTGACTATTTTTTTGTTGATGTCCAGCAAGTGGTCTTCATGGCCATCAATTCTTGTTTCGAGGCTATCAGCGCGGGCGGAAACTTCCTTGACCTCTAAGGTTAAATTCTTTACTTTCTCGCCCAACGTGACGAGGCCGTGATCGATTTTCTCGAGGATCAGGTTCTGCTTAGCCTCTTGATCGCGGCGGGCGGCTTCCTGGTCGCGGCGGACAGCTTCCATACTAGCTTGCATGGCGGCCAACACCGCAGCGAGGCTCAATTCCGAGGATGGTCCTGTTGGCATCTCAGCAGCTGCCGTTGCTCCCATACCAGCCTGATCTTCCTCCTCCATACGATGACGCGCAGCATCCATCTCCATTTGCCTCCTTGTTCGTGGTCGCTGTTCGTCGTCCCTCTGTAGTAATGGCATCCCACTTCTGACACCAGTTGTTACGAACGTGAGTAATTAAATGCCGGTTTACTAGCAGAGAACTTTATTCACCACAAACAATAACAAATTTGTCCAATCAACGAATAACCAAATCACAATAAACACTAGAGTTCCGTTAAGTATCGCTCAGGTCGTTAGATAAGATCACTTCGCACACTTAGGTATCGCACTCGATTCGCAGTCGAAAACAAACTGACTCACTCCCAGTTGAGGGGCTCGTATTTATATGCGAAGCCAGGAACATTCTAGATACCGACGTCTCCAGAAAGGTTTCGTGGAATCGCGGGGTAATAAATTATTTTTATTACAAACATGTACCTCCCTCCTTTCACGCGAATTTCGACTCTATTCTTAATTTTAGAAGGTACGAATTCCCTTATCTATCTAAGTACCTACCTACTAAACCTTATTTGATAATAATAGTGGTAGGTACTTTATGTCGGAATTTTCTCGATCTTGCCAGGTACTTCCATTCTCGAAGGTTCGTACAGCAATGCGTTTTACTTATTTGATCTTACTCTTGATTTAATCGAAGATATGGCGTGTTCAAGTTTCACGGCGTAACACTACACTATCCCCGAGTAACATAGGCTATATTTATTAATAGAAAAAAATAGGGGTCCCTACTAAAACTTCAATAATGTAACCCAAGGTGTAAAAAAATTTGGCAAAAAAACGTCTTTCATCGCATGCGCTGCGGAAACTATTAATGATAGAACAAAAAAATGTTCTACAATATAAAAGAACATATCAATATCTACAAAAAATTTCGCGATACCATATGCCCAACTATTGTAGTTATGTCACTATAACTACTTTTTGACATTTTAAAAGTTGATAGAAATGTCGACCAAAATCAGACCATGTTACCCATACCATTTTATTAATCCTTATCCAAATAAATCATTTCGTATTCAAGACTTTCAATACCTGTAGATTCATTTTTGAATTATTCAAATCGGACATTTCATTTGAAAGTTATTACGCAATTAAAAATGTCAATCTAAACGAAAGTGGCCGGTGTGGTCTCCACGCAGCGCAGCGAGCAACGCGGCGAGCGAGGGGGCACCGAAGTGCGGGAGAGAGGCGTGCACATCTATGAAATAGGTAACCGGGACGCAACCGACATTGAATGTTTTGACTTTTTTCATAGCACATTTTTTGTTTCAGTTAAAAAGCTCCTTTCAGAACTACTTATAAATTACTTTATTCAACCTTTACTATTTAATTTTTATATTAGGTCATCCCACTTCCAGTGTCATATTTTTTATTTCCAATATTTATGTATTGCGCAATGGTATGCAATAGTTAAGGCATGTATTTAACGCGGCGACAGATTAATCTGAATTTGGGATTAAAAAATAATTAAAGACGGTAGCAAAAATAGTAGGTTGGCAGCTACTGACGGCGGATGAAAAGTAGAAAATGGGCAATCTTAAATTAAACAACGAGGTTGTATATCAAGTACACTAATTATTATCTTTAATAATAATAAGGCGTAGTCGACGGAGCCCCGCTTCGCGCGGCCCCTATTTCTGTCTGCAGGGTTTAAAGGAACCTAACACGAAGCGGATGACGGGGGCTCGTTCGCTCGCTCCGCTCGCTCACTTGAGCCCCCGTCATCCCCTTCGAACCTAACCTGTCCGTGTCGGGGTGCCCCAAGTCACGAGCTCGCTTCGCTCGCTCTTGCATCCTAAGTTCTCAAGTTCAATCTTGTGTTTTTCTGGGAATGAGTCTTCAGAGATGCCTATAGTTGCCTATAATACAGTTTGTTATCCCACTGTTAATATTAGTCGCCATGTCATTATTTTTAATAGCAAATAGATAGTCGCCCTTTTAAGTTGTTAGTCGCCTGGAAAATAATATTCCAATAGTTAATACATGTGTTGTCTTGTACAATCATGTTAGTTTAATTTGGTGTGTTGTATTGTCAAGACGTGCATTGATTTAAAATGGAAGATTTAAAAAAATCTATTAATGTAGTGGAGCAACGTATATTTATAAAGTTTCGTGCTTTACTCAACTACTCTGGAGGAGTTGCGCACGACTTACTGGTAAAGTGTGTTGGTCGTAACGCCTTAAATAAAAGAACCGTACAGCGATGGCTTGTAATGTACAAACAAGGAAGAACCACAGCTGAAGATGAGCCGCGAGCACCTCGATCATTATCATCGACTAGATTAGAAGCAAGGGACAAAATCAAGGAAGCACTTCGTCAGTCACGTAGGGTCAGTGTCAGTGTGATCTCTCCACTCAACTTAACATTCCTCATTCCACTATACATAGAGTACTCACGGAGGATTTATGTCTGGTCAATAAAAGTGCAGTGTGGGTGCCCCACACTCTGAACACGGATCAGAAGGAGTTTCGTTATGAAACTGCGCGTAGCCATTTATCGTGGTATCGCCGTAAGAAAAATATACTTAATAGATTCATATGCCTTGATGAAACTTGGGTCGAATTTTATACTCCTCGTCAAAGACATCAGTCACGATGTTGGGTGGAACCGGGTACTTCAGCTGAACATTTACCACGTGCAGAGCTACATGAACGAAAAATACTACTAATAGTAGCTATGGATGTCAGAGGCATTGCTTTTTGGAGAACTTATGATAAATAAATGATAAATGATTTATTTTCTTTAAGTGGGTTTGTACAAACACTTTTACATGTCAATCATATTTTTTAAACTAGATGAAGTCGGCGTTTCCTATCTGACTACTCTGAGAAGAAAGGCCGAAACAAACTCAGAGGTCACAGTCTCTTTTAAAGTCCAGACATAATCTTGGTCAGATCATGTGAAGACCATGTAGATAGGTGTCTGAAATGGTCTTTTGAGTAAAGAACCACACAGATTGAGCGGACCTGTCCAGTCAGTGCACGCATTTGTCAAAAATCGTGCAGCTCAACTCAGAACTTGAGGAGCCTTACGATTCGACGAACAATACCAATGAAAGGACATTTGGGTAGGCCGCATAAATGACTCAAACTGCCAGATCATGATTAAAACTAACTAAGAAGGAAAACCGAAAAAAAAAGAAATGACCCACATAGTCTTCACACTCACAGTAATAATAATAAAAAATAAGATACTTTACAAGTAAATATCCATGTCATTGTTTATATAAAATTCATCAATGTCAATGTGTATATAAAAATCCGGATATAATCTTTGATCTTTGAGGACCATGTAGATTGGTGTCTGAAGTGGTCTTTTGAGGAAAGAACCACACTGAGTGGACCTGTGCAGTCAGTGCAAGCCTTCGTCAGTAACCGTGCAGCTCAACTCAGAACTTAAAGGAGCTCAAAGATTCGACGAGCAATACCAAGGACAGGACATTTGTGTAGACCGCATACACCACTCAAACTGCCAGACCATGATTAAAACGGAAACAATGATCCACATAGTCCTCACATTCACAATAATTAAAATAATATAAGACTTTAAACAGTAAATGTTCATGTCATCACTACATAGTATAAAACAAAGTCGCTTCCCGCTGTCTGTCCCTATGTATGCTTAAATCTTTAAAACTACGCAACGGATTTTGATGCGGTTTTTTTAATAGATAGAGTAATTCAAGAGGAAGGTTTATATGTATAATACATGCATAATATAGTAGAGAAACACTGATAATTTTAGGGGTTTCTAATGTGATGTCGTAAATAAACACATTTTTTTGCGCTTACATTGCAAACGCTGGCTTAACCCTACGAGATAGATCAAAATAATGTACTACAGTATTGTACACCTTAAAAAGGTCTACAAAAAAGTTCGCGATGGCATATGTCTATCTCTTAGGGATAACCCACAATAACAATTTTTTATCCTATACTTTTTAAGAGAAATAATGGCTCTAAAATTATCAGTGTTTCTCTACTATATTATGCATGTATTATGTGCATATAAACCTTCCTCTTGAATCACTCTATCTATTAAAAAAAACCGCATCAAAATCCGTTGCTTATTTTTAAAGTTCTAAGCATACATAGAGACAGACAGACAGCGGGAAGCGACTTTGTTTTATGCTATGTAGTGATAGTGATCAGCATTGCACCCGTGCGAAGCCGGGGCGGGTCGCTAGTTCTGTATATAAATAGATATGTATTTAGAAAGAAAAGAAAAAAAAAAACAAAAGTGTAAATGAGCAAAAAAAAATAAAAAATAAACAACATTCACTGTCTAGACCTATTGGAGCAGCTCAATCCCAAGCTTTTTTGTCCTCAATATAGTCTTTTACTGTATAATAGGCTTTCTGGCATAGTTTTAGCTTTATAAAAGATTTGAATTTATTAATGCTTAGTTCTTGAATGTGGCTAGGAAGTTTATTATAAAAACGTATACATTGGCATCTAAACGAGCCACCTATTTTCTTGAGCCTTGTTGTAGGAACAACATATTTGTGTTTGTTCCTAGTATTTATATTATGGATATCACTGTATTTTTTAAACAGATTAATATTTTTATGTGCATACAAAAGATTATCATAAATGTACTGAGAAGGCACAGTCATTATATTAATCTCTTTAAATTTGTCTCTGAGGGAGTGTCTGGGACTTAATTTATAAATGGAACGAATTGCCCTTTTTTGTAAAATAAAAATTGTCTGAATATTGGCGGCATTTCCCCACAACAGAATACCGTACGACATCACACTATGAAAATAACTAAAGTAAACTAAACGGGCTGTCTCTAAATCAGTTAAGTCACGAATTTTCCTAACGGCGTATGCTGCAGAGCTAAGCTTTTTTGACAATTTATCTATATGGGGGCCCCATTGAAGCTTGGCATCCAAAGTTATGCCTAAGAATACTGTGGTATTTTCGGGTTTTAACTCTTCACCCTTTATGAGAACACTAGTTTCTACTTGTCTAACATTTGGTATCGTAAACTTAATACATTTCGTTTTTTTTCCGTTAAGAAGTAAGTTATTAACATTAAACCAGTTAACTACTTTTGCGAGGGCACTATTTATATTGTCAGTAACCAGCTGCTGACGTTTGAGTTTAAATAAAAGTGAAGTGTCATCTGCAAACAACACTATCATGTTCATCCCTTACGAGGTAAGGCAAGTCATTTTTATAAATAAGAAATAAAAATGGGCCAAGAATTGAGCCCTGGGGGACCCCCATTTTTACTACAGATCCGGGTGACCTTTTCCCGTTAACATCAACTCTCTGAATCCTATCACTTAAGTAAGAAGTAAGAAGATCCAGAGAGGCGTTCCGAATTCCGTAGTAGTGAAGTTTCCTGATTAAGGTTTCATGAAGAACACAATCGAATGCCTTGGACAAATCGCAAAAGATGCCCAAAGCATCGCATTTGTCCTCCCATGCATTATAAATATGTCCTAAAAGTTCAACTCCGGCCGGCATCAGTAGTTGAACGACCCCTTGTAAAACCGAACTGTTTGTTATGCAGTAATTTATTTTTGTTAAAAAATCTTTGCATATGGTTTAAAATAAGTTTTTCAAAAATTTTACTTAAGGTAGGTAGTACTGAAATAGGTCTATAATTAGTAGGGTCTGATGTACTACCCGATTTAAACAATGGTATGATTTTACTATGTTTCATAAGATCAGGAAACTCACCACGATCAATACAATTATTAAATATAACAGCTAAAGTAGGTGCTACAATGTTTATAATTGACTTAGCAACATCCACAGAATTACCCCATAGATCTGCAGTTTTTTTTAACATTTAACATGTGAAAAGTTTTAATTACATCTGTACAGGTGACAAATTCGAAGTGAAATTCCGAATCACAAACTGGAACGTTTTCTTAAGTATAGACTCTGCAGCAGTGGGTGATGAGCTTAGAGATTTAGTAGTTGACACGGGAATCTCTGAAAAGAAATTTTCAAAGGCCACGGCGACTTGAGAATCTGATCTAATTACATTGTCATCAATAGCAAGGCTGTAGTCACTACTTCGGTTGCATGACCTTCCTGTTTCGCTATTAATGACATTCCAAGTCATTTTAATAATGTTACTACTATTTTTAATTTTTGAACTCAAATAACACTATGAAATGATGAAAATACAACTATGACTGGAGAGCGATATAAGTCATTTTTAGAAGAAAATATTCCTATTTGGGCAGACGAACATCATATAACCAGTCCTATAATTTTACATGATAACGCCAGACCGCACAAATCAAAAATAGTTCAGAATTTAATTGAAGATAAAGGATGGATTGAAATTATTCAGCCGCTATATTCCCCGGATATGAATCCTTGTGATTTCAATTGTTTTGGCCATGTGAAGAGGAAATTGTCGGGTACTCGATACAATAGCAAAAAGGAGTTAGATATTAAACTAAAGAGCATTATTGATGAATTAAATTAAAGTGGTACTTTAAATGGTGTTCAAGATTTGCCAGCAGTCTGGGAGCGAGTGATTAATAGTGGTGGAGATTATTGATTAGTGTCACAAGGTTATATAGTATAGTAGTCAGTTTTTGTAAAATAATAATAATAAAAAAATATGACACTGGAAGTGGGATGACCTAATAGTATTCTCACACTTTTTTTTAAAAATAAGTATTTATCAAAACTTTATAATATTGCTTTATGTACCTACACTGTGTTTTCTTATTTTCTCTGATTTGCACAAGACTTTTGATAAAGGAATTACGAGACAATGTGATTGTAGCAACAATCATCACCGGCCCCGCGGCCGGACAGCTCGGTCACATACCGCGGATCCCGATGATACCGACGGATTAGCCTATATCTTTTAAAAGGTTACAGTTTCCTGTAAATATATCGTTTGCCCATACAATAAATAAATCCCAGGGACAAACTTTCTCGATGGTTGGCATCGACCTAAGAAAAGAGTGCTTTTCTCTCATGGGCAATTATATGTTGCCCTTTCTCGAGTAGGATCTCCTGAAAATCAATATGTTTTGTTGCCACCTACGAAAACCACTGCTAACATAGAGTTCAGTGAAGCTTTCAGGTAAAAATGGCAAAATAAAAAAGTGAAAACATATAAAATTAATAAATCCTTAAAATAAAAATGTATGTATGTACATACAAAAAATGTAAATAAAGAAATGTACAAAAATAACATTTGTAAAAAAAAATATAAACAAAAAAAATGTTATGTTGCTATTTCGACGTCAATGAAAATCAACGTAAAGATTGAAGTCTTTGTTTTTAATTTTGAAGATTTGAACAAATTGAGTCATGGACGTTTTAATTAGCATATTTTTAAGTGATTGTAAGTATTTAATTTTATTCTGCGTTTATCCCAAAATGTTTCAAAAATAAATATCCACCCGTGCGAAGCCGGGGCGGGCCGCTAGTAATATACAGCGTGTAACGGAAGGGGGGTATCAACCCTGAAGGAGGTGAATGTGCTCATGAAACTCAACAACTTTCCCCAAAGAACATAGGTCGAAATATGACAAAAAAATTTGGCCCTCCCATAGTAAATCAATCAGCTGGTAGTCAGTTTTGTAAGGGAGGGCCAAATTTTTTTTTTCATATTTCGACCTATGTTCTTTGGGGAAAGTTGTTGAGTTTCATGAGCACATTCACCTCGTTCAGGGTTGATACCCCCCTTCCGTTACACGCTGTATATGTCGGCGCAAGCGTGGGCGTAGCGATAATAGGGCCATCATCATAGTGTCTTGGTACGGGTTCCATGAGGAAGGTGGGTACTCGGGCAACCCAGTAAAACGTAGTTTGAAGCACAAATCACAGTCACGTTTATTCGGTAATTTACAATCACTTTATGAGCAGTAAGAAACAAAGGTTTGTACGGTGAACATGACAGTTCCGATTGTATGGTCTCAACCATCTGGCGTCAGCTCCGCAAGTCGAATGCCGGCCGCTCTCCAATCGGCTCTGTCCACGTGTAGAAAATGGCGCGAAGTTATAGCGCCACCTCACGGCGTTCACTGTACTAACCGATCAACCAATGAGAATTTAGTTCCGGTTTGACCAATATTATGAAATCAACCGGAAGTAGTATTTTGATTATTTTGTCGTCTTGATATCGCTTGCGACGACACGGCCAAACTGACGAGTCACACGTCCTCGTGTGTTAATCTGTAAAGAAACATACACGCAAAGTATCACATAGCTCGGCCACTCCTGACTATAGTCAGGTTAATTACAGACAGGGTTATAGAACAGATGCCTCAAATCCAAGATAACCAAACGATAGTACAGGTATAGTAAACTCAATTAACTTCACACACACGCACATCATGGCCCAGCTGCTCGGCAGCGCATTAAACTTTCATTGTAGCATCGCATTGTATATTTTTCTTGTGACGTCAATATGACGTGCGGACGTTAGTGTTGCCACACATTACCCTCCATATCATTTTTTTATTATGTCTTAATCAATTACATATGTTATATTTCTCAATAAAATATATTTGTGTAACATCAGAATAATAGCTAACGGTTTTTTCAAGGGTAATTTATTTTAAAAATCAAATAATAAGCTCATCATTATGGAAAATACGAAATTGTATTTTTAGTGGCAACATTATTATATTCATCTCTTTTACTCTCATGGCGTTGTCTTTTTCTTGTTTTCAAGCCCACCTACATAGAGTTCGTAGAACAAAGTTGACAGACCCTGGTTATGGCCGTTTCACTTGAGCCCTCAGTTCAGTACTTGTCTGAACTGAGGGCTCAACCAAAACTAAGTTTGGCTGAAAGAATTCGTAAAACAACCTAGTGTATATTATAATATACTAGCGACCCGCCCCGGCTTCGCACGGGTGCAATGCTGATCAATACATAGTATAAAACTAAGTCGCTTCCCGCTGTCTGTCTGTCCCTATGTATGCTTAGATCTTTAAAACAACGAAACGGATTTTGATGCGGTTTTTTTAATAGATAGAGTGATTCAAGCAGAAGGTTTATATGTATAATAATTGCATGATATAGTAGAGAAACACTGCTCATTTTAGAGCCATTATTTCTCGTAAAAAGTATAGGGTAAAAAATGTTTTTTGTGGGTTATCCCTTAGAGATAGACATACACCATCTTGGACTTTTTTGTAGACCTTTTTAAGGTGTACAATACTATAGTACATTATTTTGATCTATCTCGTAGGGTTCAGCCAGCGTTTGCAATGTAAGCGCAAAAAAATGTGTTTATTTACGACATCACATTAGAAACCTCTAAAATTATCAGTGTTTCTCTTCTATATTATGCATGTATTATACATATAAACCTTCCTCTTGAATCACTCTATCTATTTAAAAAAAACGCATCAAAATCCGTTGCGTAGTTTTAAAGATCTAAGCATATACAGGGTTACTGGTAACTCGACGTATTCCTTGCAGGACATCATAGTAGGGTTAAAATGCAACAAATTAAGCCATCAAATGTTCTACCGAAGTTCAGTAGTTTTTGAGTTAGTAAGGGTTTTAGATTTTTTGTGAAAAATCCCAGATTAAATTATTTGAAGCCAATTTGAAAATTATTCACGGGGCGGCTGTACTGAAATTGGAGTTATTATCATAGTTGACGCCGTAGCGGATCGTTTTTAATAATTAAAAGTTCAAAATGACTAAAACTTTGGTGAAGATCACTAATCAAACATTTTTTTTTTGTAATTTTTGCTATTACTTCATACAAAATGTTGTCTTAGCACAAAAAAAAATACTACACCAGGTGTACAAATTATTAGTAAAATATCCTTGTCTTATCAGCTATCCAAAAAGGTATGATTGTCAATACTTTTGCGTGTGTGACAGGGAAAGATAGAAGTTTTATGGGGAGCAGGTAAAATTGCGAGACGGTCGACCTATTGTTCTAGAACAATAGGTCGACCGTCGTATTATTCGTAGTTTTTACCTGCGTTTGAATTCCAAACACTCGGCAAGCTTTATGATTGGTCACTATTGTTCCCTCGGTACGAGACAGGGTGCGACTTCACAAAATCTGGTCGTCAGCGTTAGTTAGTTACAACTCTACGTTGCGCAAGTTCGTGTTTTGTTATCTGGCTATATCCCTGACTGTTGCCCCATATCTTGCTCTTGTGTTGTGCTGTGCGTTCATAAGTGCTGACTATGGCTGCATATTCTAATCAAGAATACGCTGACATATTGTACTGTTACGGACTTTGTGACGGTAACGCTGCTGAGGCGCGAAGATCATATCAACTGCGCTTTCCAAACCGCCGACTCCCCCACGTTAGTGTCTTCGGATCGACTTATCGGCGATTATCTGAAACTGGCAGTGTTCAAAGAAGCAGGCAAATTGACACTGGTGGTCTGTAGTTCACTTGTCAGGCCGACATCCATACCACTACCAACCCGTGCAGTCATTAGAAGAGGGAGATCCGCAGAGACGGCTTGAATTTTGTCGTTTCATGCTAAATGCCGATGCCGAAAGTGAAAACTTTTTGAAAAACATTCTGTGGACCGATGAGTCATGTTTTGACCGTGATGGTATCACAAATTACCACAATTTACATTACTGGGCACCGGAAGGAGAAGGAAACCCTAAGAAACTGAAACCAACCGCATCGCAGCGTAAGTTCTCGCTTAATGTTTGGATGGGTATTATCGACGATAACTTAATAGGCCCACATATTTTACCCCGAACATTAAATGGGGAACTTTATGAAGATTTCCTAAGAAATCATTTAGCAGCACTGCTCACGGATGTACCCGAAGAAAGAAGGGCAAATGATAAATGATAATGATAAATAAATGATAAATGATAAATAAATGATAAATGATAAATAAATGATAAATGATAAATGATTTATTTTCTGTAAGTAGGTTTGTACAAACACTTTTACATGTCAATCATATTTTTTAAACTAGATGAGGTCGGCGTTTCCTATCTGACTACTCTGAGAAGAAAGGCCGAAACAAACTCAGAGGTCACAGTCTCTTTTAAAGTCCAGACATAATCTTGGTCAGATCATGTGAAGACCATGCAGATTGTTGTCTGAAATGGTCTTTTGAGTAAAGAACCACACAGATTGAGCGGACCTGTCCAGTCAGTGCACGCATTTGTCAAAAATTGTGTAGCTCAACTCAGAACTTGAGGAGCCTTACGATTCGACGAACAATACCAATGAAAGGACATTTGGGTAGGCCGCATAAATTACTCAAACTGCCAGACCATGATTAAAACTAACTAAGAAGGAAAAAAGAAAAAAGAAATGACCCACATAGTCTTCACACTCACAATAATAATAATAAAAAATAATATACTATACAAAGTAAATATCCATGTCATTGTTTATATAAAATTCATCAATGTCAATGTGTATATAAAAATCCGGACATCATCTTTGATCTTTGAGGACCATGTAGATTGGTGTCTGAAGTGGTATTTTGAGGGAAGAACCACACAGATTGAGTGGACCTGTGCAGTCAGTGCACGCATTCGTCAGTAACCGTGCAGCTCAACTCAGAACTTAAGGAGCTCAACGATTCGACGAGCAATACCAAGGACAGAACATTTGTGTAGACCGCATAAACCACTCAAACTGCCAGACCATGATTAAAACGGAAACAATGACCCACATAGTCCTCAAATTCACAATAATTAAAATAATATAAGACTTTAAACAGTAAATGTTCATGTCATGTCATAAATAGATATTTAGAAAGAAAAAAAATAACAAAAGTGTAAATCAGCAAAATAAAAAATAAACAACATTTACTGTCTAGACCTATTGGAGCAGCTCAATCCCAAGCGTTTTTGTCCTCAATATAGTCTTTTACAGTATAATAGGCTTTCTGGCATAGTTTTAGCTTTATAAAAGATTTGAATTTATTAATGCTTAGTTCTTGAATGTGGCTAGGAAGTTTATTATAAAAACGTATACATTGGCATCTAAACGAGCCACCTATTTTCTTGAGCCTTGTTGTAGGAACAACAAATTTATGTTTGTTCCTAGTATTTATATTATGGATATCACTGTATTTCTTAAACAGATTAATATTTTTATGTGCATACAAAAGATTATCATAAATGTACTGAGAAGGCACAGTCATTATATTAATCTCTTTAAATTTGTGTCTGAGGGAGTGTCTGGGACTTAATTTATAAATGGAAGGAATTGCCCTTTTTTGTAAAATAAAAATTATCTGAATTTCGGCGGCATTTCCCCACAACAGAATACCGTATGACATCACACTATGAAAATAACTAAAGTAAACTAAACGGGCTGTCTCTAAATCAGTTAAGTCACGAATTTTCCTAACGGCGTATGCTGCAGAGCTAAGCTTTTTTGACAATTTATCTATATGGGGGCCCCATTGAAGCTTGGTATCCAAAGTTATGCCTAAGAATACTGTGGTATTTTCGGGTTTTAACTCTTCACCCTTTATGAGAACACTAGTTTCTACTTGTCTAACATTTGGTATCGTAAACTTAATACATTTGGTTTTTTTTTCGTTAAGAAGTAAATTATTAACATTAAACCAGTTAACTACTTTTGCGAGGGCACTATTTATACTGTCAGTAACCAGCTGTTGACGTTTGAGTTTAAATAAAAGTGAAGTGTCATCTGCAAACAACACTATATCATGTTCATCCTTTATGAGGTAAGGCAAGTCATTGATATAAACAATAAATAAAAATGGTCCAAGTATTGAGCCCTGTGGGACCCCCATTCTTACTACAGATCCGGGTGACCTTTTCCCGTTAACATCAACTCTCTGAATCCTATCACTTAAGTAAGAAGTCAGAAGATCCAGAGAGGCGTTCCGGATTCCGTAGTGGTGAAGTTTCCTGATTAAGGTTTCATGAAGAACACAATCGAATGCCTTGGACAAATCACAAAAGATGCCCAAAGCATCGCATTTGTCCTCCCATGCATTATAAATATGTCCTAAAAGTTCAACTCCGGCATCGGTAGTTGAACGACCCCTTGTAAAACCGAACTGTTTATTATTCAGTAATTTATTGTTATTGAAAAATCTTTGCAATTGATTTAAAATAAGTTTTTCATAAATTTTACTAAAGGTGGGTAGTACGGAAATAGGTCTATAATTAGTAGGGTCTGATGTACTACCTGATTTAAACAACGGTATTATTTTACTGTGTTTCATAAGATCAGGAAACTCACCACATTGAATACAATTATTAAATATAACAGCTAAAGTAGGTGCTACAATGTTTATAATTGTCTTAGCAACATCCACAGAATTACCCCATAGATCTGCAGTCTTTTTAACATTTAACATGTGAAAAGTTTTAATTATATCTGTACAAGTGACAAATTCGAAGTGAAATTCCGAATCACAAACTGGAACGTTTTCCTTAAGTAAAGACTCTGCAGCAGTGGGTGATGAGCTTAGAGATTTAGTGGTTGACACAGGAATCTCTGCAAAGAAATTTTCAAAGGCCGCGGCAACCTGGGAATCTGATCTAATTACATTGTCATCAATAGCAAGGCTGTAGTCTGCAAACATGACGGATGTCCAGCCCACTTCCGCATCACAATTCGACAATTGCTGGATGAAAACTATCCAAACCGATGGATTGGGCGCGGTGGGCCGATTCCGTGGCCTGCACGAAGCCCTGATCTGACGCCGCTAGACTTTTACGTCTGGGGTCATATGAAAGACCTAGTTTATGTGACCCCCGTAAATTCAATTGAAGAACTAAGGGAGAGAATAACAGACGCGGTGGACCAGATGAGGACCACAATCACATCAAGAATCACAAAAACCGAAGTGAGGAAGCGAATAAGAGCATGTATTCGAAACCGAGGGCAGCACTTCGAACAAGACGTGTGAAATACATGTTATTAAAGACCACAAATTGATATTGATTAAAAATAATAATAATTTTCACGAAATTGTTTAATTTGATTTTCCGAATAAACACCTTCTTGTACTAAATCAAAAACGATTTTCATAATGCAGTCCAAGACTTTGTATTAACTTTCATACCTTTTTGGATAGCTGATAAGACAAGGATATTTTACTAATAATTTGTGAACCTGGTGTAGTATTTTTTTTTGTGCTAAGACAACATTTTGTATGAAGTAATAGCAAAAATTACAAAAAAAAAAAATGTTTGATTAGTGATCTTCACCAAAGTTTTAGTCATTTTGAACTTTTAATTATTAAAAACGATCCGCTACTACTCCAATTTCAGTACAGCCGCCCCGTGAATCATTTTCAAATTGGGTTCAAATAATTTAATCTGGGATTTTTCACAAAAAATCTAAAACCCTTACTAACTCAAAAACTACTGAACTTCGGTAGAACATTTGGTGGCTTAATTTGTTGCATTTTAACCCTACTATGATGTCCTGCAAGGAATACGTCGAGTTACCAGTAACCCTGTATAGGGACAGACAGACAGGGAAGCGACTTTGTTTTATACTATGTAGTGATGTTAAAATACAATTTCTAAAATAAAAACAATGGTTCGAATGTAATCGGTTGCACAGTATATTGAATTCAAATTATAGTGAAGCGTCTAAACTGAGAGCTCAATATTTTCGTTTTTATTTTAAATAAGTACTCAAATACATAAATCGAAACAAATTAGTTCATACGATTTAAGAATTATTTTACTAAAACTTGGTCGACGTTTAATTTCTGTACACACCGTAATTAAGAAGATTTTGCTTTTTCAATACATTAATAACAGAAAAAAATGTAGGGTAGATATGTTTTTGGTCGTTTTTTCGCGGACACATCTCCCTTCATCATAATATTTGTTCAGTCGGTTTCCCAATGTATTACGGTGCATGTGCACGGATGTAGAAATCAATAGGTAATACGTGCTTGGTGTCCGCAACTACACGTCAATGCGCGTATTTTGCGTACGGGAATCAATAATTATCAATAGTAGATACACTGCGCTATTACAGTGTATCTACTATTGATAATTTATCATCACAATTGTTTCCAGTTCGTGAGTGATTGTTGTAAGTATTATACAATATTTACGTAGATCGGTTTAATGCCATTTTTAAGAGCTTTTATATAATTTTCAATGTTTGTAACTACATATGGGTTAGCAAAAAAAAAAGACTCGTTCATTTATACTTAGCTTAAAAGGTAAAAAAACATTGTTTGTGCTGAAAAAGTGAAATTAAAAAACTTTTAACTATTTTTTATGAATATTGTACATTTTATGATCTTTCTTGAAAGCAATGTTAGTTTTCAACAAATGATAAATGATTTATTTTCTGTAAGTAGGTTTGTACAAACACTTTTACATGTCAATAATATTTTTTTAAACTAGATGAGGTCGGCGTTTCCTATCTGACTACTCTGAGAAGAAAGGCCGAAACAAACTCAGAGGTCACAGTCTCTTTTAAAGTCCAGACATAATCTTGATCGGATCATGTGAAGACCATGTAGATTGGTGTCTGAAATGGTCTTTTGAGTAAAGAACCACACAGATTGAGCGGACCTGTCCAGTCAGTGCACGCATTTGTCAAAAATCGTGCAGCTCAACTCAGAACTTGAGGAGCCTTACGATTCGACGAACAATACTAATGAAAGGACATTTGGGTAGGCCGCATAAATTACTCAAACTGGCAGATCATGATTAAAACTAACTAAGAAGGAAAACCGAAAAAAGAAATGACCCACATAGTCTTCACACTCACAATAATAATAATAAAAAATAAGATACTTTACAAAGTAAATATCCATGTCATTGTTTATATAAAATTCATCAATGTCAATGTGTATATAAAAATCCGGACATAATCTTTGATCTTTGAGGATTATGTAGATTGGTGTCTGAAGTGGTCTTTTGAGGAAAGAACCACACAGATTGAGTAGACCTGTGCAGTCAGTGCACGCATTCGTCAGTAACCGTGCAGCTCAACTCAGAACTTAAGGAGCTCAACGATTCGACGAGCAATACCAAGGACAGGACATTTGTGTAGACCGCATAATTTATTTATTTATTTATTAGGAAACTCAACAGCTTATAATTAACTTACATGAGTTATGAATGTTCACCCCACTATCAATGAACAGTTCAAAGCAGTTGCATAAAAGTTACAGCATCTTGAGTTTGCATGCGCTGTTCAGTGATAGCGAAATGATGACAATTATCACTTAAGCCAATAACAGAGTTTCACGGCATTGAAAAAGCTAGGTTAACTAGAAAGTAACGGGAGAAAACAAAGGAAAAAACTTAATCAAGTATGACTATCAATAATAAGTTACATGCGATTGTGGACACATTACTCACATTAAAACTAAAGTTAAATTAAAGATAAAAGTATGAACCTAAGTACTATGACTAAATTAATTAACAAAGGAAAAAGATAAAATTAAATAATTTGCTTAACATTGTTTGACAATGTGAATATGTTTCCACTCTGCAATTAGAGCTTGTTTTGTTGAAATATATGAAATATGTATCTTTATTAAAAATATGAGAGTAAGAAAGAGTTATGGCACAATTGGTTCACTAAACAATATCTGCTTGACTTGTTTCCGGTATGATTGTTTGGATAAATGAAATATATCGACACTTTCAAAACTTTCAGAATATAAGCGAGGCAGTCGGGTCAGAACAGCATTTCTCCCGTATTTTGTACGGCAGCCAGGGATACTGAGTAATTTTGTGTGTCTGGTACGTGTTTTCGGGGTACAGAAATATATACATGATAATAAATCATTGCTGTCCAAGCGACCTCGCAAGATATCAAAGAGAAAAAGCATATCCAACATCTTACGCCTATCCACAAGGGGAAGTATATCATAATGTTTGCAGTCTCGGGCATAGGAATCATGACGTTTCCGGGACTCATAGTTTAGGAATTTTACAAACTTTTTCTGTAAACTTTCGATTCTTTTAGTGTATACCTCATATTGGGGTGACCAGATTGGGCTACAGTACTCCAAAATACTACGCACGTATGCAAAGTATATAATCTTTAGACTATGGCAATTACTAAAAGGCCTACAAGTACGCATTACAAAACCAAGACTACGAGAGGCTCTGTTGGTGATCATATCAATATGTTGGTCAAAGAGCAATTTGGAATCCAACCTTATACCAAGATCCGTGACTACATCAACCCTTTCGATCGCATTATTGTTAAATCCATAAGGATACTTCGTTGGGTGTTTAGAACGGCTAAAGGTAATGCACTGACATTTCGAGACATTGACAGTAATATTATTTTGCTGATAATACTCAAATAATGCATCAAGATCACGCTGTATCCGCTCACAATCAAATCTGGATTTTACACACATGTATATTTTCATGTCATCGGCGTACATGAGATGTTTTGCGGATTTGAAACATGACTGAATATCACACAGGTATGCGCAGTAAAAAAGAGGACCCAATAAGGATCCCTGGGGAACACCGGAGGGGATGTTAACGAAGTCAGATTTAAAACCTCCCATAACGACAGCCTGCGATCGGTTCGACAAGTATGACTTAACCCATCTCAGTAAATCTCCATGGATCCCTAGCCTTTGCAGCTTTGCCAGCAAGATCACGTGATCCACACGATCGAAAGCTTTTTCGAAATCCGTGTAGACCACGTCAACCTGGCCACCGGCTTCCATATTATGCAAGACATAGTCACAAAACGTGGCCAAGTTGGATGCTGTGGAACGTCTCCTAACAAAACCGTGTTGGCTCTGGCCTATACCATTTGAGATGATTGGATATATATTATTATAGATGATTTTTTCAAAAACTTTGCTAAGTGTGTTAAGAATAGATATTGGGCGATAGTTTTTTATATCCATCTTGGGCCCCTTCTTATACACTGGCACTATATGAGCTGCTTTCCACAAGGAGGGACAGACGCACTCGGCTAAAGACTTTTGAAATATTAAAGATATAGGATGTGCCAAACTATCAGCACAACTGTGCAGGAAGGTAGGAGGTAATCCATCGTTACCGGGTCCTTTTGTTGTATCTAATGCACGCAGGGCTCTAAGTACAGTGTCTTTGGTGATAGAGAGGTTAGACAGGACATTAACTGAGCCGGTCACTTCATCAGGAGTACTCGTAGCTACAGCAGAGTGTATGGACGGGCTGACGAAAACACTGTGAAAGTATTTATTAAATGCCGTACAAATTTCTTGACCTGACTCAAATGTCTCATCATTTAAGGTCATTGTTTTTGGATAGTGACTACTACCTCTTTTACTTTTAACATAGGTCCAGAAAGTCTTCGGGGAATGAGTTATCGCTTTTTCTGTCCGAGTTATATAGCTTTGAAAAGAGGATGCTTCAATCTCGTGTTGCCATAAACCACTCAAAGTGCCAGACCATGATTAAAACGGAAGCCCACATAGTCCTCACATTCATAATAATTAAAATCATATAAGACTTTAAACAGTAAATGTTATTTAGAAAGAGAGAAAAAAAAAAAAAAGTGTAAGTCAGCAAAAAATAAAAAATAAACAACATTCACTGTCTAGACCTATTGGAGCAGCTCAATCCCAAGCTTTTTTGTCCTCAATATAGTCTTTTACAGTATAATAGGCTTTCTGACATAGTTTTAGCTTTATAAAAGATTTGAATTTATTAATGCTTAGTTCTTGAATGTGGCTAGGAAGTTTATTATAAAAACCTAAAGTATAAAAAACTATAAGTGCACATTTAAAAATTTGCGCAACTATTACAGAAGCTGAGCAACTAATTATCTATAAGATTTAAATGACTATTTTTGACATAGGGTAGACTGGGGTAAAGCACCCGTGGTTTTGATTAGATTAGAAAACTTATCGACATGAATAATCGTTGGATTTGACCTTGAAAACGTTTATGATAAAAATGTTTTGATATTTATGCATCTAGCTACTCACCTACTCTTTTAATTAGTAGGGTACTGATGTATAACATGGTATATCGGCTATACAATCTAAAAGCGTTATCAACACCTACCTAGACCCAAGGTATGCGTATGTTTTATATAATATTTAATAAATTTCTTACATGTATAAATATGCCTTTTAATTGTACTTACAACAGTTACATTTTAGGTCGGTACTTACATTACTAGAACACTGAACAACATCATAGTCACCCTACTTTTCTCTCAGTATGAAATGTGTGAAATATGTATATCTCCTGAATTAGCATGTAGGATAATTGAACTTCGACCAAGTTTTAGTAAAATAATTCTTAAATCGTATGAACTAATTTGTTTTGATTTATGTATTTGAGTATTTAAAATAAAAACGAAAATATTGAGCTCTCAGTTCAGACGCTTCACTATAATTTCAATTCAATATATTGTGCAACCGATTACATTCGAACCATTGTTTTTATTTTAGAAATTGTATTTTAACATATATTATAATATACACTAGGTTGTTTTACGAATTATTTCAGCCAAACTTAGTTTTGGTTGAGCCCTCAGTTCAGACAAGTACTGAACTGAGGGCTCAAGTTAAACGGCCATAACTCTGTAAATTCTCAGTCTACGGAGTTGAAATTTTTCTAAAAGATTTAAGAAATTATTTACTAAATTTTGAGATAAAATCTGTTGCCACAAAGGTTATAAATGTTGAGATTTAAAATATCATGTTTTGGTATATAGCGTCTGAATTGAGAGCACTCTTCATAGGGCGATAACACATTTATTTTAAGTTTTAGAAATTTTTAAACCTTTTTTTAGGTTTTTACTATTATTTACTAATTTTCCTGAATGTTTCACATTGTTACAAAGACATTGAAAAATTGAGCCCTCAATCCAGATGCACATACGGGACGTTCTTCTTTTTTATCGACAATGACTTGTCTTCTCCGCAAAAAAAAATGTTATTGCTCCAAAATACAAAATTTCTTTTTTTTTCTTTCACAAAAATACACTTGACAGTGCAACAATTGTAATATCCAAAAACTAGATTTTGATTACTAATAGTTTTTACAAAATTACTGTGACATAGTATACGAAAAACGTAACGGAGGTGTTTTACATGCAAATAAAGTGTGTCCCTCTGTGACCACTAATGTAAACAAACTGCTCTCGTAAAAAGAAATCACGTTAAAAGTTTCTATCCAAAAACATTTACTGAACTACTTAACCTTTGTTATTAAATTAATAAGAAGAAATAATTTTTAATGTTTCTATTATTAAAGAAAAAAATATTTTATTAGCTGTCTCCCGACGTATATGATTTTTGTTGCTACCTTCTGTCACTCATCGTATAGTACAAAATAATGTGTGTTAGCAATTTTGACCTTCGTCACTAGACAATTGCAAAGTCTCCCTCCACTCCTCACCCACGCTGTGCGTCCCTGTACCCCGGCAATACGAGTAAGTCGCTCGCAAACAATAGTAGGAGGCGCGTGTGTTTATTTAGCAACCGCTCTGTCACGTAAGTTACTACTTCCAAATATTATTAAAATTTCTGAATTTCAATATTATTTTATTGATTCCTGATAAATATTTCATATCTGGCCAGTTTTATGCACACATTATAATTAGGCGAATGCTGAGAATCTCTAACACTACTATTTTACACATCTGTCACGAGGCACCTCCGTTACACAAAATGTGACGGAGTGGTATAACTCGTGACGGAGTGGTCGTTTTTGTATGAAACTTAGAGCCTTAGTTCATTTTCATAATAGATGGTTGTTATTTTTCTTATGTTGATTATTGTATCGTCGATTATTTTGTAAATTTTAAGGTGTTATCATCAGTTAAATGGAAAAATGGCATTATCTGCGGCTGAAAGACAGCGACGGTGTCGTGAAAAAAGGAAACTTAACCCTGAAATCGTTGCAGAAGTCAAACGTAAAGATTTAGAAAAATATCATGCTCGTAAAAAGTTAGTTGAAGATATGACACCAAAGGAACACAAAAAAATAATAAAACACTGGCAGATTCGAAATAAGCAGAGAAGAGAACGACAGAAAGCTCTGGCTTCTACACCACTTCCTTCAAGTCTCAAACTACTTCCATTAAGTCCTACATCTTGTTCACTTACTCCAGCCTCGTCTATTGCCAGTGCAAGGGGAAGAAAAAAGATAAGACGGGATAGAAAAAAAATAAAAAAAAAACTAAACTTCAAGACCAAATACAAGAATTGCAAATTACATAAATACAAGAAAAGACTTCAGCGAAAAAAAAAAAAACAAAAAATAAAATAAAGTGCTTAATACAAACCATATAAAAATTATTCCACCTCCTAAGCTTGTTAAAAGAGGAAGATGCGTGTTTTGCGAATTCAATCAACCAATAGAAGTATTTGAAAAGTAGAGTAAGCGAAAAGATATCATAAAACTAAATTAATATCTGCCAAAGAATGGTGCCAATAAATAAGACTTACAGTAGCATTTTAAGGAAATCTTATAATTTGTTGTTGTTTTCTAAATTTTAAAACTGTTATAAGGTTAACTTTGCTCGGCGGGTAATGATTATTTACCACTCCGTCACTTGTCCTCCTTATAATTTAAGTTCAAAGTAGTGTATGATCCAGTTCATTGGTAATATTTACGAAAATTATGTTTTTCTAGTATTACATGCTAGACAATAAAGGTGTTCAACAGATTTTCAAGTTACTTTGTTGGAAAAATTTCATAATATTAAAAAGTTTTTTTTCTTATTAAGCAAAAATGTGACGGAGTGGTATTGGATAACATTTTTAAAATTTTTATATTAAGTATTCCGTCTCACAGAGCTAGCTAAAAGTAAATGCTTCTATTCTTGACAAGAAAGTAATAAGAAACTAAAGATCTTATTTTGCATAAAAAATAAAAAAAATAAAACATTTTTGTGACTGAGTTGTTGTTTTTTTGTTACCATTCCTACAACATTTGAAGTAAAACAAAAACTACAAAAAATACTTCGATGCATTATATATTTTTCAAATCTACAATAACGAGGCAATAATTTAAAATATATTTTACTAAAGAAATCACATGTTTACTTTTTTTTTAAATATAACAATTTGCTGGTCAGATTGTCGATGAAAAAGAAGAACGTCCCATACACTAATTGCAAACGTCTGTTTTCGCGCGAGTGTCGTTTTCATCGTTTTACGTGCGGATCATAGATAAAATGTACAATTAAAAAAAATTGTAAATGTACTGTTATCGACTTCCGGTCCTGCATATACCAGCTCGACATAGTCATTTAAATAATCATTTTAATAGGTAATTAGGTTTTATTTAATAGGTTATTGTTATGAAATTGTTTGGTTATGTTTGATTTATTCTTGATGTTTAAAATGATCTGAATTGTTAAATATCCATTATGGCGCCTTTAGGTTGCCAGCTTCCGGCGCGCCAAGTATTAAGTTTAAATTAATGTTTGCTTATGGTTATTGATTTAGATACTTTATTTCATTTATTTCTTTGTTAATAATTGTTAATTAATTTTCCTCATTATAGTTAGTAATGCAATCAAAATATTAAGTTATAGGGAAATCTATAAATACCGATGTGTTAGGTAGTTCGAGTCAGTCGTTTTGTAACCGTCACCAAATTCAAACGCCGTAAGTGAAAACTCTGTCCGATTTAAAAAGAATAAACGTATTATAGTGCAAATACCTAGTTTGTTGTGACCATCCTGATTCCTGACTGTGCCCACCGTTTCACAGTCAGAAGTGGGATATGTCAGGCCCATATATTGATGGAATTGGCGCCAAGAAAAGGAGACACTATGAAACAGAGTCGTCGGAAAGTGACGAAAACACAGATTTTTTTTCTTCTGATCGCGAGTCTAACGATACAAGATATCGTCGAAGCAAAAGGCACCGCGTTACCCAAACCGATGCTGAAGTTATCCCAAAGTTCCAGCCGGATGAAAAATCAAGCAACGTCAAAGCGTGGTTGCACAAGATTGACCAATTTGGAGATTTATGCGGTTGGGATAACAAAGATCGGCAGTTCATCATGCAAATTCGTCTTCGTGGATCCGCACGTGATTGGTATAACGACTTAGAAAATTATAACCACACTTGGAAGGAATGGAAAGACGAATTAGAGACCGCGGTCCACCGATTACGTTGAACTGTTAGAGACTATGCTCGCTCGAAAAAAAACTGACTCTGAAACAATGACAAAATATTTTCACGACAAAGCATCCCTACTCAAGAAATGTAATATTATCGGTGAATCTGCGATTTCATGCATTATCAAAGGTTTACCAGTGGAAATAAGAGCCAACGCTAAAGCCTATCAGTGCGAAACCCCAACGCAGCTGTACTATGGGTATTTATCATCCCTAGAAAACTACAAGCAAGTGGAAGCAAGTAACTCCAAGCGGCCGACTTCAACATGGAGGAGAGGGGGCAACATTGCTCCAATTTCTAAAGAAAACGAACTGCTGCCGAAGAAATGCTACGCCTGCAGAAGACCAGGACACGAGGCAAAGGACTGCAGGACTCCACGCTGCGAGGTGTGTCAAAGTCCGGGCCATACTGCTGCCAGCTGCTGGTTTGCGGCCAGCTCTTCACAGCAACAGCGACAAACGGTTAGTAACGTTATGTTTACAACCTACAATATTTTCATAGACCTGTACAAAAAGGCAGTGGTAATTAATGGGCATAATCTTATTGCGTATATTGATACGGGCAGTAAATTAAATATTCTCACAGTGTCACAAGCTAATAGTTTAAAGTTAAAAATAAGGCCTTCTACAGTTATAATGAAAGGCTTTGGTGGTGCATGCTCAAAATCATTGGGAACAACTCATGTTGATGTTAAAATAGACAATATAATTCTGAGTGGTTCTGTTGAACTAACTAGTAATGAACTAGCCGATATAGATCTAATAATCGGCCAATCAATGATAAACCAGAGAAACATAAGCTTAGTTACTTCAGAGAACTCTGTTAAGTTTTTGTGTAATTTTGATTTAAATAATGAACTATGTCAAATGCAGTTGAATGAAACAGATTTCATCTCAAAATTCCCTGTCTATTTAAAATATCATAGTGTAATACCACAACGAAGTATCGCTTTTGTACAAGTTTATGTCGATGTTAATCCTAACCATACTTTTCTTATGCGTTCTGTTTATTTTGAGCTAGGAAGTATGTCTTATGTCATAATAGGAGGACTTATAAGGTCGAGGGATTGTTTCTTAAAAGTAGTTAACATTGGGGATGATATTATAGAGTGGCAATCAAATAGACTCGTAGCGCGCGCGGAACTAGTTGGTGATATAAATAGTAGTACGCATACGAATGTAATGACAGTTGATCAATCTACTGACAGATAATTACAGTTATCCGATTGAGATGTAGGTGATTTAAAAACCAATGATAGCAATCGATTGTTACAACTATTAAATAAATTCAGATACTTGTTTGCGGAAAATACCAAAGATTTAGGATGTACTGACGTGCTGGAGATGCATATTCATACAACAATCGAGCAACCTGTTTACTGCAAACCTTATCGACTTTCTTATAAGGAAAATGAGATTGTTAACGAAAAAGTTCAGGATCTTATTGATGCAGGTGTTGTAAGGGAATCTATGTCTGACTATGCAAGTCCAGTAGTCCTTGTAAAGAAAAAAGGCGGTGATTATAGATTATGCATAGATTACAGAGCACTCAACGCACGCACTATCAAAGACAAAAAAGAGTTATCCGTTGCCTCATATAGACGATCAGGTAACTCGTTTATCTGGAAAATGTTTTTTCACTACTTTAGACCTTGCACAGGGCTATTACCAAGTTAGAATAGCTGAAGACTCCGTTCATAAAACCGCATTTGTAACACCTTCGGGGCAATACGAGTTTTTGAAAATGCCATTTGGCCTGGCCAATGCGCCAGCGGTGTTCTCACGTCTCATCAAAATAGTTTTGGGTAGACTGGGCAATGACGTAGCTTCATATTTAGATGACGTAATGCTCCCGACAATCTCGGTCGATGACGGACTCAGATTATTGGGCACTGTCCTGCAATTTTTGTCACAAGCTAATTTAAAACTGAATTTAAGTAAATGTTCGTTTTTGAAGAAAAGCGTAAATTATTTGGGACATGAGATTACCGCAGGTACAATACAACCAGGACAAGCTAAAATTCGCTGCGTAGCTGAATACAAAAAACCCCGCAATGTGCATGAGATCCGACAATTTATTGGTTTAACATCGTATTTTAGGAAATTTATTCGCGGATTTGCTGAAATAGCTAGACCCCTCACACAGTTAACAAAAAAGGATGTAGAATGGACTTGGGGTTCCGCCCAAGAAACTGCTTTTCGGGCTCTAAAAGAACGTCTCATTGAAAGGCCGATTTTAGGCATTTACGACAGAAATGCACGTACTGAGCTCCATACCGACGCTAGTAAGCTAGGACTAGGCGGCATACTCTTGCAATACCAAACTGACGGTGGCCTAAAACCGATTGCGTATTTTAGTAGGGTCACAAGTAAAGAAGAACAGTTCTATCATAGCTATGAGCTGGAGACATTAGCAGTCGTAGAATCTCTAAAACGATTTCGAATTTATCTCGTAGGTATTCCTGTCACTGTAGTGACAGATTGTGCCGCGTTGCGAACTACCTTAGTTAAGAAAGACCTAATCCCTCGCATAGCCCGCTGGTGGCTTTCAATCCAAGACTACGATCTACAAATCGAGTATCGACCTGGTGATCGTATGAGACACGTAGATGCCTTGAGTAGGAATCCAGTAGAGAGTCCTATTTTATTAATTGACGATTCCGACTGGCTGGTAACGTTACAGTTGCAGGACGAAAATATTCAGTCGATTTTGACCCAATTGCGCAATGGCACAAGCAATAATGATATAATTAGTAATTACGTGATAAAAGACGACCTTCTCTATAGACAAACAATCAACGGACATCGTTTTGTTATACTCAAATTAGTAAAATGGGGCTTACTACAAAAATTCCATGATCAAATAGGACATGTTGGCTTTGATAAGTGTGAAAAGACCATTAAAGCACAATTTTGGTTTGAGGGCATGACTAGGTTTATTCGTAAATATATCAAATCATGTCTTCGATGTGCTTACGGAAAAGGAGACCATGGTAAATTGCAAGGAGAGCTACACCCAATTCAAAAGGCAGCTGTTCCCATGCACACACTACATGTTGACCATTTAGGGCCTTTCGTTAAGACTCGCAAAGGAAACTCTTATGTACTCGTTGTTATAGACTCATTTACAAAATTTTTATTTTCAAAACCTTGTAAAAGTTGTAGTTCCATTGAAACTATAAAGCATTTGAAAGATATTATTTCTCAATTCGGAAATCCTAGCAGGATCATTACGGATAGGGGAAAAGCATTTACAAGTAGGTATTTTAAAGAATTTGCTGATGAGATGCAATTTAAACATGTCTTGAACGCTATTGCAAGCCCTAGATCAAATGGCCAAGTAGAACGGGTAAACCGAACTTTGATTAATGGTTTAAATACGATGTCTGAGAGCGAGTGTACCTGGGATGATCACTTGAGTGATATAGTTTGGGGAATAAATAATACTCCTCATGCAACAACCGGTTTTCCCCCCTTTAAGCTTTTATTCGGCCATTCCAATTCAAGGTTACCGGCTTATCCGACAGGGGATGCTAAAGATTTTGAAAGTCAAGCAAAGGCTCTTGAGGAACGGCGATGTACGGCTAAATTGCGTATTGATAGAAATATGACCCTCATGAAGGACAGATTTGATCGATCTCATAAGCAATGCGTTAAGTACTCTATAGGGCAATTAGTATTATGGAAAGGAGGAATTACTAGGGAAACCGCGAACGTAACTAGGAAACTTAACGGTTTGTACACAGGGCCATATAAAATATGCAAAGCTGATCACTCATTAGATCGTTACACGATAAGTAGTATCAAGGGTATGAAAGGGTATAGAAAATTTTCAGCAGTAGTACGTGGGGAAGTCCTCCGACCTTATAATTCGTCTGTAGCTGATGAGAGTAGTGGTAGTGACCATGAAGTCGATAGGGATGATCTGATAGACCTGTTAGAAAGTTAATTAAACTTATACTTAATTAGGTATTTATAATTGCATTGTACTAAAAAAAAACACATGTAGGTAGGATACATTATTAGAATGATTGATTTAATACAGATTAAGCACTAAGCAAAATAAAACAGTTGTTTAAATTTGGTTTACAGATTTATTTATTATAAGCGTATTTACATATATATCCATTATTAGAATGCATATAATATGTAGCATACATACATTAGTAGAATGATTCATGTCATACAGATTTACTATAAACCTAGGTTGCACTCTTTTATAAATCACAGCTACATAAAAACTTATCAAAAATTAAAACTGTGTGAATATAATAAAGCTGTGTGAGTAAATAAAGCTGTGTGAGTAAATAAAGCTGTGTGAGTAAATAAAGCTGTGTGAGTAAATAAAGCTGTGTGAGTAAATAAAGCTGTGTGAATAAATAAAGCTGTGTGAATAAATAAAGCTGTGTGAATAAATAAGCTGTGTGAATAAATAAGCTGTGTGAGATAGGAGTAATTAAAGCTGTGTGAGATAGCAGTAATTAAAGCTGTGTGAAATAGATTTATTTTATGAAGCTGTGTGAGACATAACATAAGTATTATGTACAATACAAACTGAGCGATATGAAATAAGCTATGTGAAATCTTATTAACAACACAATAAGCTGTATGATGTAATATGAACTGCCATTTGCTAGACCCTTAGCAAATAATTATGTTAATTAGATGAATAAATGTACTGCCCATACTGTTTACTATTTCAGACGCCGAATACCAGCGACAGACTAGGTACAAGTGGCAATGCTGACCGCCGTGGGACACGTCGAACACAGGATGGCCGAGTGTTATCGACTTCCGGTCCTGCATATACCAGCTCGACATAGTCATTTAAATAATCATTTTAATAGGTAATTAGGTTTTATTTAATAGGTAATTGTTATGAAATTGTTTGGTTATGTTTGATTTATTCTTGATGTTTAAAATGATCTGAATTGTTAAATATCCATTATGGCGCCTTTAGGTTGCCAGCTTCCGGCGCGCCAAGTATTAAGTTTAAATTAATGGTTATTGATTTAGATACTTTATTTCATTTATTTCTTTGTTAATAATTGTTAATTAATTTTCCTCATTATAGTTAGTAATGCAATCAAAATATTAAGTTATAGGGAAATCTATAAATACCGATGTGTTAGGTAGTTCGAGTCAGTCGTTTTGTAACCGTCACCAAATTCAAACGCCGTAAGTGAAAACTCTGTCCGATTTAAAAAGAATAAACGTATTATAGTGCAAATACCTAGTTTGTTGTGACCATCCTGGTTCCTGACTGTGCCCACCGTTTCACAGTACCTACAATAGATGGGCCACTGAGGTTTTCATTTTATAAAGTCGCTGCTTGTCCCAATATCGCCTTCGCTTACGGATAGATGGCGCTTTTAGGTGTTTTTTTTTCTAGTATTAAATCCTTATAATATGTTATTTATTTATGTGGAATACATGTATTATTATGTGTATAAAACAAGACTATGATGACAAAATCATATTCTAGTTCTTGTCTCAAAGGAAATGTAGAATTTGAAACATACACATAAGAATATGCTTATTTAACAAAATAAATAACTTAAGAGCGTTACTCCAGAGCGGCGAGCTGAGCGGTGCCGTGAATCCACGCCGATTATATAGCAATACTAAATAATTCATAGTAAAATAAACATACAACATTTAATTTGTATAGTAGTTTTACTTTTGTTGTAGGTACTGTTGTAAAGTAGCTCTATCATCTGCTAAAATGTAAAACTATGGTCAAAGCTTCTGTACCCACACACAGATGGCAGCACTATCAATGAATATTTTGTTGGAAGCCAATGTATGGAAGTTTCACTGCCCTGGTGCGGATTTTGCATTTGCAATTAAATAGAGAACATGCAATATTTTTATTTTTGCCTTCATTTGAATGAATTTCATGTAGAATATACCAAGAGTCATTTAAATACTATAATTTACTGAAAAAAATTGCGGTTTCAAACTGACAGTTTAAATTTTCGCGCGAAAACGATCTACAGTTATGATGACGTCACTCCGGTATGTCACTGGCTATATTTGTTCGTCGCTAGCTTTCATAGTTGCGTAATTTTCAACTTTCGAGATATTTTTTGAATAAATACATTAAGATACTGTAAATTATAAAAAAAATGGACTAACACACTATCAGTAGCAATGGGTTTCATTTTGACAGTTGAAGAATATTTTGCGTTTTTTACCTTGTTCACCAAACACATTTTTCGAACATTTGAAGCAATAGATTAGCAATATAAGCATATTCCTAATCTATTGCTTCATATGTTCGAAAAATGTGTTCAAAATAATTCAAACTGAGATTAATATTGTGTTACGCAACTAGGGTAGGTACAGGCTGTCATAACAATGCCACAAATATCCCGAGAATAAGCCGAGTTGATTCGTGTTTTGTGAAAATGTGTCCATCGACTTCAATTAAGTTTCCAAATAAAATATTTTTAACTGGACCTTCTGACCCGAACCCTTTGATTATGTATTTGTCTAGATGAAGCAATGCAAACAAACGACGCGCAAAAACCGTCTCCAATTGCGTGATATATGTGAGTACCCTTCGTGTACTTATTGTAGTCAAACTGTCAAGGTGTGCGTGTTTAGGGATGCCTGCTCCAAATTATCAACTTAGGCCCGGCGCCCATTATCGGCATCGGCAAGGAAAAGGATCCTTCGGCATCCTACATGCAAGCGCACACTATCGGCAATTATGCTTTGGCATGCTGCAACGTTCTTAGGGATGACGAGGCGTCCTTAAGGATGCCGCACCCTCCTGTAGCTTGCCGAAGCGTCTCAATATCGTATTTCTCAAACTATCCCCCGAATGTTGCCTCGGCGCCGGCGGCGTACCGAAGGTTGCCGAAGGATGCCGAAGCATCCCGAAGCATTCTCAAGGCTGCCGATACACCAGCCTCAAGCATACCGAAGCGGTATTTTTTTTATTACGACCACACATCACGGAAATTTCTACTTTATTGCCATTATGTTATAGTATATTGCTATTTGCCACCTAAAATCCTCAGTCGTACCGATGCCGTTAATGGGCGCCGGGCCTTACCATTCCTCCATTATTTAATAAGATGAAGGTTAAACAAAATAGGTTAAATAAAGTAATTATTTTGTAGATTAGTGTTTTATTTAATTTAGTAACAACAAAAAATACAATGAAAAACAAAAGACCAGTAATAATTTATAGATCAAGTCCTCACTCTCATAGTCCGATGGGAAGGCAATCCGACACGACCGATGAGACCAGGCACAGGACCGGCAGCTTTACGTGCTCTCCAAGGCAGTCGGTAGTCGGTACGGTCAATCTTTTTAAATAAACATAACCTAATATTGCATCATTTTATGATTTACGAAGATGTAATGATATTTGTAATTTGTCTCCCATGGTTTCGCCAAATCTCCATAGCCCTTTGCAACCGGGAGTAAAACTTTCGCATAGATCAGTAAAAACTTATTAATCCTTTGGAAAGTGTTCAGAGGTCCTGGGAAGAATACTGGAGAAAATCTCATGCAACCTGGTCTTCAGCAGTCAGATCCTCACATACGTGAGGTTCAAGAATAATTTGCTAGTCGCTCGATCGTGCTCAGAATTTTGTAAAGTCGAAACTTTGACTTTGAAACGTCGAAAGTTTGCTTGTCAACGTACCCAATGTTACCTGGCCTACTTACACACGAATGAGACGTACGATGTCGGGATGATGGCGCCATTTCACCCATTTTTCACAGAGACATGGCAGTGGGCGAAACTGTGCGGTCTGTGAGTTGACATATCTAAGACTGTAGAAAGAAGACGGAAAATTAAAAGGGTGTAGGTGTTTTTTCACTTTTTTTTTCCACTGCAAATAATGTTACTATCGACTGGCGCTTACCTTTTCACTTTCGCCAAAAAATGTTTTAGCTGACTTATTTATAGACGTTATATCCATCGTATTAGGTTAATCCCAATGCAAACCATAGCTAAGTCAAGATCAAAACACACAAGTTGCAAACTGTCCATAAATAGTCCGCCGGGCTCGGCTGCTTGCAGCGTATTGTACAGACGCCAGCACATCAAGCTACCCGAAACTGCCAAATTTTCCCAATCAACATTGAACCTTATGCTTTAGCTGTAAAGTTGAAAAAGTATTGAAGGAATTTGACAGATTGTAGTAGCTTGATGTGCTGGCGTCTGTACATACGATGATATTGTAGTGCATGGGCGAGCATTTGCCCAGAGCGGCAAAATGAGGGGCGGCAAAATTGACTTCTTGCTATCTTCGAACCAAGCCCCATTAGGCATTCACCACCCACCCAGGTTCGCAGGTTGGAAGTCGAGAATTTTATGTGCCACCTTCCTACCTACTTTAGGCCGTAAGCAGACGGCGTATTTTAAACGCGCAGACGACGCGCAGATGACTCGCGTATACGCGCTTCAAACGAGATTCGAACGCAACCTATGCACACGGGGCGATCGTGAATCCCGAAATTCAATCATAAAATTCGATCTATTCAGTAGTTTCTGTGAAATTCTTTTTAAGACATAGGTACATTGTATTATTGTATACTTACAAACATACGAACACTCAACCCCAACTTTCGTGTAGGTACTTCTTCAGAAGGCCCAATAGACTGACGTGAATATTATAGATATAATCCCAACAATATTAGTACTTACTTATATACGCTCATGACTTTTATGGTGTTAGTGTATGTAAAGGGCGGCGAAAATTATCTTTGCCCGGAGCGGCTAAATAGCTAGATCGGGCCCTGTCTGGATGTCTAGTGACTAAGAAAGACGGTATGTACTTTTTGCTTAGTGTAGTTAGGTACTGTTGAACCCTGTCCATGTGAACATATTCTACCTTCCTCAATTGCCATCATCATCATCTGCCTAGCCTTTTTCCAACTATGTTGGGTCATAAAACAGAAAGGTACAGAATACAATCACATGCATGTACTACACTTTTCATACCGCCCGGCGGTCACGCTAGGGTTGTCAACTTTGGCTTTGTACAAAAAACCATCGTAGTAGTAGCAATCGTATCTAGTTGTTTGTTTTATTGTTGAGAATGAAACAGAAAGAAAGGAAATATAAACCAATAATAACAAGTATTTTAATATTAATGTTATTGTTACTTCGTTTATACTGATTCAAAATAGGAAACTATTATGTAAATCGAGCTTAGATAGCCATCTTTCAATATATTCTTGCCAGGATCACAAAAAATATCAACTCTTACTTAATAGTTATGATCGGCGGTGGCGGCTACGCGGGCGGCCGGATCGCCAAGCAGTTCTAGCTTAACTGTTTATAATGACGAATATGAGCGTATGTTTTAGCTAAACTACAGTAAATACTTAATATAAATTGTAAAAATATTACAAGGCCACAAAGTAATGTTCGCTTTTACGGCGCGGGGCAGGGGGCCGTGGCGCTTACCGATCTACCTAACTATTCTGTGTTCAAGCAAATACCTACTTACCTCTCTGAAACAACTGGTAGCTTGAAAAACGACAATTCTTTAAACAACCGTCCACTGAACAGTTATATTAACTTTTTTTTTGTTGCTGCATTTTTGCACTTCCCAGACGCGTGTCTCAAGCGGATGGCACTCGCACTCATACTGGTCCCAATCGGTCCGAGATATCGTGTCCGTGAGCTGTGTCTGTGTGCGTTGCTCGAGCGCACTTTGTCTGTTACTCTCTGTATTTTGTGGTTGGGCTTCCAGTCTTACCAAATGCAGCTGAATACCAGTATTTAACACGAAGAGACTGCCTATCTGACCTCAACCCAGTTACTGGGTAATACTATACCCCTTTGTTAGTCTGGTTGCCAGACTTTCGGGCTTCTGATGACCCGTAACGATAGTCAAAGATCCAAGAATGACAGCCGGAACCAATGGCTTAACGTGCTTTCCGAGGCACGAGGGCTCTCAAAATCTGATATTCATGAGAGGTTTACTTTGATGGTCCTAGTCAGTGGCGGACTAACCGGGGGGCGGAAGGGGCGGCCCGCCCTGGGCCTCCGGTCTTGGGGGGCCCCCAAATGCCTCCGCATTCCCCTGATCAAATCCTAAACAAGACTTTAAAAATGTGCTTAGTACCTACATAATTTCATCAAGATAGACTTCTTGACCATTTGCATCTCGGTTGCATCATGCGAGAGGAATTTTTCGAAACTTAAACTAATTAAAAATATCTTCAATGTACATACAATGGGTCAAGAGCGACCTGTTAACCTAGCCGTGCTTTCAATAGAAAGAAAAATATCCAAAGAAATCGATTTCACAGAAGTTATTGAGGAGTTCAGTAAATTGAAGGCACGAAAACACATATTATAACACGCCACAAAAAATAAAAAAAACTATCTTTGATTTATTTTATTTAATTTTTTTTTATGTCGATACATTCGTATTTTATTTTCCTCGCCCATATCCATTCCATATTGTAGGTATTATATGTATGTTTATTTAGCTTAAATAATTTAATTCGAATTTAAATTTCACTTGCCAGATTTTAACGAAATAAACATAAACACTTATTTATACATACAAATGTGAACTGAATAAAAAGCTTTTAAAACTACATTTTTTAGGGTTCCGTACGTCCGAATAAAAAAACGGAACCCTTATAGTATCACTCGTGTGTCCGTCACAGTCAATTATCTCCGAATCTACTGGACCGATTAAGTTGAAATTTGGTATACATATCGATTTCTGTGACCAAATGGGGGGGCAACATGGAAAATTAAAAAAAAAATGCAAACTACATCGTGTGACATATCAAATGAAAGGGCTTGTTGTGAGGATCTCAAATATATTTTTTTGTAATTTTAAAATAATTAGTTTTCAAGTTATTCAAGAAAATAGAAGAAAATTGACCATTCCCCCCACTTTATCTCCGAAACTACTGAACCTAAAATTGTGAAAAAAATACAGAAATTAGTTTTCTACTTATAGATTATGGGAAAACCTATAAGAAGTCCATGATATTAAAATAACATGGTAAATTACTCAGTATTGTGCGTACCAACTTACTTTTGCAGTTGGAATGTATGGGAGAACATGATTTTCAACTACAATGTTACGTTTGTTCTTGGGTTAATTTCATTCTAGATACGGAACCCTTCATTGTGCGTGGTCGGTCACGCACTTGGCCGGTTTTTTTTTTAAGCTGTGGGGCCTCATTCAGCTTTGCCGCCCCGGGCCTCAGACGGGCTTAGTCCGCCACTCACTGGTCCTAGTTTACCCTTTGTGTGAGTTATCACAACCCAGCATTGCATAAATATTTAAGCTGTCACGCCCTTTATGCCTGGAGGCTTTTATTTCGGTGTTAAAATTTGTTTTCCTTAATATACTTATTTAGTTTTATTTTTTTTGCTTGAGTATAGCTTACATTCTATTTATTGGTGTATTGGCGTGGCTAGTTGACATATGGCAAATATCAGGTTGGCGAAAAAGTCTTGCACCAAGACTTAATGAATTTATTGATAACTTTGTTATTTATAATAATTAATCAGTAATGTAATCCCCAAATAACTCTATTATTCTGGCCCATCTAGTTGGTAGATTGTTGATGCCCTGTGTCCAGAATTTCGGAGGCTGTGCAGAAAAGAAATTGTCCACTGCCATTTTGAGGTCTTCATAGTTTTGAACATTTTTCTCACGCAAATAAAGCTTTAGTGGTCGGAACAAGTGATAGTCGGATGGCGCGAGATCCGGTGAGTACGGTGGGTGGGCAACCGGGTGACATCCAAGCTCTACGATTGTTCAATTGTTGCGTGGCGAGCAATCTATTATAAAACAAAATGTTTCTCAACTAGAGACTAAATATAATGACCTTACACAAGAGATTGACCGTCTGAAGGACTCGGTTCGATTTGCTGGTGATGAACAGTCTGATATTTCAAAAAAAGTTGCTCACTTTAGTAAACAGAGTCATGAGTACACTGAATCTAAACATGTGATATCGCAACTTGTTGCTAAAATCGACTCCCTAGAACAGAGTGCTCGAAACTGCAACATAGAAATTTGTAACATCCCCGAAAGGCGTAATGAAGACCTGGTTACACTTATGATCAATATTAGTTCCGCTATAAATTGCAATTTGAAACAGAGCGACATTATATCAATACACCGGGTTCCACACGCCCACCGAGATAATGATAAACCCAAGAACATTATCGTGGAACTGAGCTCACGCATATTACGGGATACACTTAGTGCTCAACGTTTATATAAGGGGCTCAATACCGAAAAACTGGGCTTATCGGGTACGTCTTTTCCTATTTATTTCCCCGAACATCTGACTTTAAAAAACAAGAAGTTATTTCGTGAGTGTCGCAATGCAGCAAAAGCGAATAATTACCGGTTTTTATGGGTCAAGCACGGAACCATCCTCGTTCGTGAGAAAGAGGGAGCAAAATCATTCGCAATTAGATCTCCAGAAGACATTGCTAAGATCAAGCCGGGCCAGTCAACCCCCATTCCCGAGATCTCAGATTGAGCGTATTCGCGTAAAAGTCATCACTCTGTATATATTTTTTTAGATTATAGCGTTTTAAGGTTTCATATGTTTTCCCTGTCTTGTTTAAATGCAATCAAAAGATATTTAATTTGCTTATTCCATCTCGCTGGTCATTTAATCTATAGGGTGTGGAAAGAGGCGTTTGTTTATGTTTATATATATTCAGCAAAATATAATCAGATGCTTAGAGTGCAATTTGTTAACTATGTTTTCAAAATTTCTACTCAACTGTGGCTTTATTGTGGCTTCAGGTATGTGTTAGTAAGTATGTTTTTAATGTATCGTCGTTTATTAGATGTGAGCTATGTCGATAAATGTTATTATAGACTATTATGCTGCCTCACTACTTGCTATTGGAGATGTTTGTTAGTATCTAGGTTTTTCTTACAGAATGGTTTGCGTGCATGTAACTCTGCCTTGCTGCACTCGGTCAAATTAAAATATTGTGCTCCTTTGTTGTTGTTTATTAATGAAACATATAATGCTGGCTTGATATCTTGTTGTAAAATTAACTATTTCAATGGCGGATAATTTGGTTATTTATTATCAAAATTGTCGTGGCATCCGCACTGAACTGCACATTTTATACATGAATATTTTATCAAATTGCTCACAGAAACCTGGTTAACACCTGAAATATTTTGACAGTGAGTTCATTGATTCTCGTTACGTAGTACATAGGTGCGATCGAGACCGTGCGGCCACGAACAAAAAAGACGGAGGTGGTGTCCTGGTTGCTGTATTGAGGGGATTATGCTCTGTAAGAATAGTTCCTCGGTTTGCTCTAGTAGCTGAATTGGAGCACGTCCTCCTTAGATTTCCCAGCTCGAATAGAGGCAAGAATCAAATTGTCGGGGCGGCCTACATACCACCTAAAACACCTGAATCCATTTATGTTCAATATTTTGTTCTCCTACAATCTCTACTTGATGAAAATAACGTAGAGCAGTTTTATCTCTTGGGCGATTACAATTTACCTGATATTGACTGGATTCCCTATACTAATAATAATAATGGATCGGTATCGGGGCTAGTTTGTAGTGGTAATTCTTCGATTAGTGGACATCTTAGCGTTTTTATGTCTTTCCTTAATGCTCATCAGTACAACACTATCAAGAATCCGACTGGAAAATTATTAGACCTTGCCATCAGTAACAATGAATACTCTGCTTTCCTCCCCACGGACTATTTACTGCAACTTGACAATCACCACCCTCCATTCTGTTTATTAATACCGTTTAAACCCCCCCATACAAATATGATTAAAAAGTCTTTGAAAAAGTTCAACTATTATAAAGCTAATTACAAGAAGATAAATGAGGAATTAAGTAAAATTAATTGGGTTGAGCAGATTGGGTTGGAAAACTCCGTAGATGTGGCAGTAAATAAGTTTTATAGTATAATTTTTAGCATAATTAAATCTAACGTTCCACTACTCAATTCAAAATCCTCGAAATTTCCGGTTTGGTTTTCACCATCGCTGATACATATATACAAAAACAAGTTCAAAGCCTGGGTTAAAAGGAAGGTATATCACAATATCTCTGATTATGAACAGTTCTCACTATACAGATCTAGATTCCATATTGAATGCAATTCCTGCTACAAAAAATACATGGAATCTGTTGAGGACGGCATTCGCAGTAACGTTAAATACTTTTGGACGTACGTTGCTAACCGGAAGTCTTGTTCTGGTATACCTTCCGACATGAAATACAAACACCAAAGTACCAATGACCCCGAAGAAATTTGTAGCTTTTTTTCTGATTTCTTTAATTCAGTATATGAACAATCCTGCCTGAGAGTTATTTCTTCTACTGGGGATTCTGATCGCAATTCCCTCATCGGTAATATGGAGCTAAGCATGAATGAGATACTGAGGGCTCTTAATTCTTTAGACTCAACTAAGGGTCCAGGCCCTGACGGTATTCCGGTTATGTTTCTCAAAAGTACCGCTAATCATATTTGCACTCCAATACACATTCTATTTAATAAATCACTGGCACAAGGAATTTTTCCCGAGGTTTGGAAGAGTGCGAACATAACACCAATTTATAAATCGGGTTCTAAGCAGGATGTTGAGAACTATCGACCTATATCCATTATGTCAGCCCTACCGAAGCTTTTTGAGAGATTAGTCCACGATAAAGTATATCCTGTTCTTCATCACAGTATAATTCAACAACAACACGGATTTGTAAAGAAAAGATCAACTGCCACAAATTTGGTGGCATTTATGGATTATTTGTTTTTATAAGTACTGACTTTCGAAAGGCATTCGACAAGGTTGATCATGAGTTGCTACTGAATAAAATTTCATTTAACGGTATACGTGGTGCTGGTGATTTACTCCGATGGTTCTCTTCATATGTCAGGAACAGAACTCAAAGGGTCGTAGTTAACGGTTTCAGATCTGCTACAACTATTAGCGCAACTTCCGGTGTACCTCAGGGTTCGATTCTGGGACCCCTTTTATTTATCTTATTTATAAACGACATTGACACTTGTTTTAGAAATTCAAATTACTCTATGCTGACGATCTCAAAATTTATAGGCCCATCAAAAATTTGAAAGACAGCACATTGTTACAGGAAGATCTGGATCGCTTCAGTGAATATTGCAAATATAATAAATTGCAACTGAGTCTGTATAAATGCTGTTGTATCAGTTTCACGAAGAACAAGAATGTTTTCAAGCACCCATATTCTTTGGATAATACTCCACTATCAAGAGTGTCCCTTATTCGTGATCTTGGTATTCTCCTCGACGATAAACTTCACCTTGATGCCCACATCAACAAAGTTGTAAATAACGCTTATCGGATGTACGGTTTTGTGATGAGATCTGCGAAGGAGTTTGTGCGCCCCTCTACCTATTTATATTTGTACAAGTCTCTGATTAGATCACAGCTCGAATATGCAGTGCCAGTGTGGAATCCCTTTTACAATAAGTAGGTACTCAGAACGTATTGAAAAGGTTCAAAACAAATTTTTAAAAGCCATGCATTACCGTTGCTTCCGCACAGATTTACCTTATGATTGTTTGCTTAAAATGAATAAATTACTTGACTTAAAATCGAGACGCATTCTCTTAGAGACGGTATTTTTATTTGATTTGTGTAGCAATGTATATGACTGTATTGATATCCGTAATAATATAAGTTACATAGTTCCTAGAACGACAGTATGTCGCGGGGTGCGCGCACGGCCGCTGTTTTCAGTTACCTCTTGTCGCAGTAACGCAGGTATGCGGGCACCCCTGCGCGGCTTACTAATAATTACAACAAAAAATTCCATCATATCGATATGTTTGCTCTTTCTGCTGGCAGATTCAAAAATGTTGTACTCAAAATACTTACTCAATAGTCATTTTAATTTTAACTATGATTTGCATGCCTTCTTTTTGCTTTGTTTGCTAAATTTACTTTTGTTTTACTATTTAAGAATACATTTCTTGTGTTAACTTAAATTATTGTAGTTTGTAGGTTTTAGTTTAAATAGCATAGTTTGTAAAGATAATTTTTTTGTATGTGTATTCCGTGGAAAATGTCGTTGGTTAGACATTTGGCCATATCTTTTTGTATTTCTTCCTACAAAATGTAATGTGTCACTGTTTGTTTTCCCTAATAAATAAAATAAAAAAAAATAAAAGTTGTTTTTCGAGTCTCCGAAGCGTCATGAGGTAGCGCATTATCATGGAGTAAGTGAACATTTACACGTCTCGGTCGTTTTTCTCTTATTGTGTCAGCCAGTTTCTGAAGCTGTTCAGTATAAATGGAAGTCGTAATCGTCCTTCGTCGCAGGAAGAAGCTCGTAATAGAGTGGGCCCTTCGCATCTCACCAAACGGAGAGAAGATGCTTGCGTGAGTGACGGTTCGGCTTTGGCTGCGTTGGTGGCTCAGCTTCGTAAGGAAGCCAGACGGCGTGCCTTGTGTTGTTATCATAGAGAATCCAGCTCTCATCGCCGGTTACCAGATCTTCAAGAAACTCTTTCTGATGTGGCTGAAAAAGAAGCGATTCACAAATACTAACTCTGACTTGACGATGACTGTCAGTTAGTTGATGTGGAATCCATCGTGCCATTACTTTACGATAGCCGAGTTTGTGTAAATGAGCCTCGATGGTCGAATGATGACAGCCAAGAGTCTTTGCCAAATCACGCGTATTTATTTCTGGGTTAGCCTTTAAAACGCGGAGTAATTCCTCATCGTCGAAGGTGGATGGTCGCCCAGATCGCCCGTGATCTTCAAGAGTTATGTCTCCCGATGCAAAGCGAGCAAACCAGCGACTTATCTTCCATCGCGATACAACACCTTCACCGAACGCTTTGGTGATGTTAGCGGTAGCCACACTCACGTTGTGTCCCTGACGCCACTCGTAAAAGATTATCGTTCGAAGTTGATGTTCACTAATCATTTTCACAAACTAACTAAATCCTCATTAGCGCGCCTTTATATACCATTGATGTGATAGCTTCGAGAACCTTCTACAGTATTCTTACGTATCCCAGATCAATACTAAATATTCCGGAAAATTCTAGTAATTTACAATTTCTTGTGCAATATTTTTTTATTTCCGCCAACCTGATATTTTAATTTATGTCTCGTAATATTAACGACTTTGCATACCTACTATTGTATAGAGGCAAGTTATTTTTTAAAACTTAACAGACAGCTGTGCCGCTGGAAGTTTGTTGCGCCTTTTATCTGTTCTGTGGTTGCGCCACTTCCCAGCCAAAGCGCTAGGAAGTAGTTAATGGCGGCCGTTTAGGGGGACTTTCTTACGTAATTTTGACGTTAGAAAAGTGCTGATTCTCAACCTAATGTGAATAAATGACTTTTGATTTTTATTTTAAAATGTTAGTAAATGTTTAATTTGAATGTATTTTTGTGTTTATTTAAAGAATAAAGTGTTTTTATCTTCAATTCCGAGTTACTTTTCACTCATACTCCTATTCCTATTGCAGGTAAAAATCTGGAATGTTTATATTGGCGTATAAATTAGGTACGTACCTATGCAAAACATAAATGTCAGGTGCTAAAAATTTTCGAGCTTGCCTCGTCCGCTCTCTTATTCCTAAGACTGTTTTGCATAAATAAGTCGACAAAGCAACTCCTATTTCCGTACGAATACGAATGTTCAAAAGAAACCTGACCTAGAATTCAGAGTTAAGGTTAAGGTGTAAAATATTTCGATTTTGAAGCTCTTGTCGCTCGCTCTCGCATCCTTTTATACTTTCTTCAACAGCATAATGAGGAAATGAATAAGTGCACCTCACTGAAAAAAAATATTCTACTTCTTGCGAGGCCCATGATATAGCCCAGTACGTGCCCCATATAGCAATAGTTCAGGTACTGAAAATCGAAACTGCTCGAATGCCCTCAGGATGTCGCTGGAGCTAGTCCGAGCCCTGCGCACCAGTGATGTACATTGTTTTTGCATAGTTTTATAAAAAAAACAGTCTACTTGCGATTCAGCGAACATCCTTGATGCGCTATCGAATCTGCGCAGCCTCATTAAGTCATCAGTACCCTGAACGTACCCTATAGTATTGTGTAGTTACAGCTGCAAACGGCCGTCGTCGGGCTGACGGCGCCGGTGTGGAGTTGCTGAAAGGGTTTCCAGCCGCCGCACTATATAAAAGTATAAAAAACCTGGCCAAAAATAGTAATTATAAGTGCCCGTCAAGATGGAGGGACCAAGTCTTGGATTGCAAGTTATGCTACATACAATTTTAATACTGTAAATCTACTATTTGACACCTATGTAATAATTTTAGCAACCTCTAAGTATACGTAGTTATTTAACAAAAACTTTTTTTTATAAAAAAAAAACAACTGACTTCCAAAAACACTGCAAAGTGAAAAATAACTTTAATTTTGGAAGTCGGTGTCGTTGGTTCCGCATTTTCGTTTTTTGACACCGACTTCCGGAATTAAAGTTATTTTTCACTTTGTAGTGTTTTTTGGAAGTCGGTTGTTTTTTTTAGTAAAATAAGTCGGTTGTTTTTTATTTTTCACTTTTTAGTTATAAGTACCTAAGTTATGCCAGAATTTACTTGCAAGATTAGAGGTACCCCAATAACAACTTTGACAGAAATGAGGTTGTACGGTGGTATACTGAACACATCTGCGTACTGCATCTGCGTTTATAGGGTACAGACGTGATGTTATGTTGTGCGATTGCGTAAACAATGCATACATATGCGATAGCAGCCATCGCGGTTGTTTGATGAATTACGAGACGTTTTTGACCCGCAGCTATTTATGGCCAGGTTTTTCGTACTTTTTCCCATAGTGCGCCGCAAGCCGATGCCGGGGTTGAATTAAAGACATTTGATGGAAAGCAAAATTCATATTTTCACGTCTCAGACTTTTGCCTAACTGATAGATTTTCTTTAACATTATTACATACATTTCTTACTATATTATTGCGTTAATGAAATCAACTAACATTACGATAAAATTGCTAAAGTAAAAGTCGCAGATGCAGTCGCCAGGTACAAACAAAGAAGCGGACAGGATATACATACAGTACTCTGCACCAACTCTAGCGAGATATTCAAAAGATACAAGTGAAAACATTCAGATTGAAAGTACACAATCATAACAGTTATAAATGCATTAGTAGTTGCGCGTGGACTAGTCACCTCACGCCTCATGTAGGTACAGACGCCAGCACATCAAGCTACCCGAAACTGTCAAATATTCCCAATCAACCTTGAACCTTATGCTTTAGCGATAAAGTTGAAAGTCCATTAAAGAATTTTGAAATATTGTAGTAACTTGATGTGCTGGCGTCGGTACATACACGCTACGCTTCTCACTGCCCGATGGCCTGCCGTGCTGCTAGCCAGTTAGTCTTCGCGTTTGCATACAAGTTTACAACTTTAACCGAACCAATATTACGTAACCACTTGGTCGGTTCGTCGTAACTTAACGCGAAATAATTTTACTGCACATTTTGTGTCAGGTCCCAAAAAGCTCAATTTGCAAAACACATTGAATTAAATTAAGACGAAGACAGTGACCGCAGGAGATGAATGAGACATGTTTTTATCTCTGAGTTGAGGTTTCTGGTAATTTTGAATTAGGTACCCATGGTTAATTTATCTACCAGGTACCTGCTGGGTGGGTGGACCTGATTCTAATAAACTAGACCTACCTACTACACAAAGTCATTCAGTACAAGCATATTGGTCCATTTTGTATTCAAATTACTGCGCAACTTATCAAATTTAAAGTATGATCTGTTCTAAAAGTATCTGATGAAAGTGTAGACTAACACTGTTCAGGTTAATTTCATACGGGGAATTATAAAGCGAGCGATTAAAAAAAAGCTTTGCGACTGATGATGACATACTGTATTAATAACTTGAGCGGTATGAATTTGAGTAAGCGAAAAATTAACTAAACTAACGACGAATATTGATTAATAATAAAATCCAGAACGAGCTTACAAAAAGTGGATTGTGATAAATCCATTTCATATATTAAAATTTTATCCGAGCGACTACATTACTAAGTGAGCGACTGGAAATACAGAGAGGGCAACTTCAATATTAAGATAGAATCGATTTTTCTAAGTGAGGTTATACATAACGTACTACTAAAAAGTTCACTTTGAGCAAAGTTTTGTAAGCTGCTTTATTAATGACTATTGGTTCCTGATATTCTATTTGAGGGCTTATGTTTTTTATTTTGATACGTTTTTTAATGAAAACTACAGATTGTGAAATGCGCGCGAATTCAAATGGGGGCGGGAGCTCGTGACTTGGGGCACCCCGACACGGACAGGTTAGGTTCCCCCGTCATCCGCTTCGTGTTAGGTTCCTTTAAGCCCTGCAGACAGAAATAGGGGCCCCGCGAAGCGGGGCTCCGTCGACTACGCCTTATTATTATTAAATATAATAATTAGTGTACTTGATATACAACCTCGTTGTTTAATTTAAGAATGCCCATTTTCTACTTTTCATCCGCCGTCAGTAGCTGCCAACCTACTATTTTTGCTACCTTCTTTAATTATTTTTTATATTTTTCATATTATTATTTTTTTTAATGTGAGCTCCTTATACTCTGCTCATTAGTGTATTTTTCAAAGTGGTTTTTGTATTCGAAACACTTCATTTAAGATAAAATGCCGCTCAGTATAAAAAATACATTTGCCAAATATAAAAAAAAAAATGCAGGACGTAACGTTGACACTCAAACAAATATTAAGTCGCTCAAATATTATGAAGCTGCTCATTTTGTATTTTAAGTAACTCAAATTAATGTTCGTAAGATACTATTCTGTTGATTTTTCGTCACTTACAGTCAGTCGCTAACTTAGTAATTATATAACCCAAATTAATTAATTTTGACACTTAAAATTGTAATTTACAGTCACTCGTTTTATTGCTACCCATTTCATACTCACCAAGGGGAATTAGTAACACACTCATATGTAGTTTCAACTTTATGTCTCATCACTTTACAACAACTAATAATTGAATAATATTATTATATTTTAATTGATAAATGATCGACGAAAATTGAGGTTATAAAATGAACTTCAGTTGTCAAATGAAAAACATCTTTAAGGATTATGAGATAATTAGAATTTCGTGTTTAAGTAAGTACCTATTCAAATAATCAAATCAAAGTACTTAAGTACTCAATTTGTAAATAGCACACAAATTGACATCCACACGTACTTTGATCCATTTGTTTACATTTTCATCAGATACTTTTCGAACAGACTATAGCTAGCTACTCTCTACACTCGCGCGCTTTGAGCCGCCAAATACGCAAATTCAAGAGGTGGGACCGTGTTAAAAAAATAGTAGATAAGTGTACTACTTAGGATAGGTTTGCGACCGTTCTTATGTCAGACCAGAGACCTGGCTTTTCATGATAACGTGAACGCGGAATGAGTTTTCGCTTAGTGAGCTTTTTGGTATTTTCTCTTTAGACTAAACAGGTAAACACATAGGTATATAAGTAGCTTGTAATATAAAGAGTGGAACAGCAGGCGTTGGAAGCGGCAGCGAGGGCAGCAAGCGGGCGCGGTGGCTCGCTGCGGACAGCCACTGAGTGATTCCGCAACATGCAGCTCCTCGTCGCCGCTCTTACAATCGATTATTTTATTCTACTAATCATTTATGTTTCTAATTTTCGAGTTTAGGCGTGTTACACACTTGTTCGGATCCGCACATTCAAGTCGATAGTAGGTATTTATTTGTTGAACGAAAAAGCTCACCCGAAGTATAATTTATTCTTAGTACCTAAACATATCTGGCTCGTCCCGGTCGGCAAACTCCATTTGGTATCTACCTTAGCTGAATTGGCATGTTACAGTTGATTTTTACCGCCTTTTTCCCTATCATATCCACATACATAGATGTATGCGAGTTTACCGCACGACTGTGGCACGACTGCGACGATGAATGCCGACCCGAACTAGTGTGTAGCATCGCGGGGTAGCTCGAAGACAGTGAAGTACTGCGTCGATGAATGCCGAACCGAACTAGTGTGTAGCATCGCGGGGTAGCTCGAAGACAGTGAAGTACTGCGTCGATGAATGCCGACCCGAACTAGTGTGTAGCATCGCGGGGTAGCTCGAAGACAGTGAAGTACTGCGTCGATGAATGCCGAACCGAACTAGTGGTTCATTAGCTCACTGTCATCACGTGAGCAGTTGCACGAGACATATTCTATTAGAAATACGGGGAGTCCCTAAATAAGTCCAATTCTATTTCATCGAAAACGGAACGTTCGTTACATTACAATGGGGAACATGGTTACACCACATGCTTGTCCAAGTCCATAGCATGTTACAATGCAGTGAGTGTGATCTGATGCAGGAGAACATGCGCGTCAGATGCGCCTCACGCGGCTCGCTGGATGTGTGGCATCGGCTCGGCTCGGCTGCGGCACGGGCGGCACTCGGCACTGACGCGGTGAAGCAGCTGTGCGACACAAACTCGTCCCGAGTCGAATATTCGTTATCATCGTACATTAAACGTACATTATCTACCGTACCGTAAAAATCACAATGTACATTTCAAACAATTCAATAAACATCAAAAATGCAAAGATCAACGGTGGCTAATAGGAGAGATATAAACGACGCTATAAATATACATTATATTATATCCTAATGAACCGGGTAAATTTACATCTCAAAAATGATAACATCTCCTTCCAGTCAATAGAGAATATAATTTATAAAACGTTAAAGTTGTAAATTGTGTCATGTGTGTGCGACAGCGCCGCGGCGGGTCAGTGCGACCGCGACTCCTGAAACACAAAGCGCGCGCCATCAGCGTGACGCCACTGTCTGTTGCAGCGGCGGTGTCGTCTGAGCGACGGAGCTAAGGTTATCTTCGTGGTTCATTAGCTGGCAAAACTTCACAGCGGTGAAGTCGACGTGGGTTATGCTTCACAACAAAGGTGCTGTAAGATGATGACATATTGTGAGTTTCTAGACATTTTATTTTTGTATTTTTTTCGACATCACTGTGTAGTAGTGTGCAGTCACTTGTGCGGTCACAATTTGACATTCACACCACTTTTTATGTCGTAGCAGAAAGGGAAACTTTAAAAGAATATTATACCTATTTATTAACACTATCTGACCGATAGACGCTTCCTTGTCGTCTCTAGTTCATGCAAACATTCCACGGAAAAAAGGACGGTCAGAAAGGTTCAGTTTGTCCCGAATTTGAAACATTTCCAGGACACTTCCAATTTTTCTGTCCCTAAAAACCTAATTCGGACTATTACCAGGGCCGTCTTAACCATACTGGGCGCCGGGGTGCAAAAATCAACCGGTGCCAAAAAAAAAAAAGGCTTAATTATCGTGTTCCATTTTTAACTCGTTTTTATTAGCTTCTCTTGTAAATAACATACAATGTAAAAAAATCTTAGAAGTCAATTTCAACCTACTTCTAATTGTCATATAGAAATGAAACTTTGTATGTATACGTAGTTCAGGTGACAAAACTATAATTTAGTATCTTGGAGCTGATCTGATGATGACTACTAGTATACCCCTCGAGTTTGGGCTCATATGATTTGTTCTGACGAGTTCAATAGATTGGGCTTGGTAATGAGGGTCTGGTGATGAAGCCATGTGATGGATAGTGGAACTGTTTAGTGGCTACTCATAAACCTTACAATTTTGGGATCATATAACTCGTTTTGATGCAACATACTGCACTTGGTATCGTGGGCCTGAGCGTGCAGCCCATTCCCCAGTGATGAAACGCCTGCAAGCGGTAAGCATACTGACGCCTTGCTGTCCGAGCGGTGAACCTTCGCCACCTGTGCACAGTCCTCGCGCCGCTCGCACGGCTGTCTCCCCCCCATATTATTCTCTTCTTCCTCAAGTGCAATAGCCATATAATGAATGGGAATAGCCAGTTCGGATAAAGTAAACTGAGACACAATGTGAAAACGCGTGCTTCTCAAGCGAGATCACTCACTAATGTTCGCAAACCGGTCTGTAAGCTGAAACTAACCGTTAGCGCGTGGACGGTGAGCTACCAACTAATAAGCGGCGCGTGAACGGCGTGAATAACAAGCTGTCACCTTACCAGCGGCGTGCCAGCAGCGAGCGGTCATCTTACTGACGGCGCCTCGCCAACTGCGCGTGGTCTATGCGCTGCTCGCACCGCTATATCCCCGTCGCCTGATATTTCTCACACTCACTGAAGTTCGCAAAGCCGCCTGTAAGCTGAAAGTAGCCGTTAGTGCGTGGACCGTGAGCTAACAACTAGGTGGCGCGTGAACAACAAGATGTCACCTCACCGGTGGCGTGCCAACAGCGAGCGGTCGTCTTGCGTTGGCGGCAAGCGGGTGGAATTTTTCGAGACGGTGACATGCGGTTACAGCGCTGGGGTGGTGCGGTCATAATGGAGTGATGACTTGATCGGCTTGCGCCCCCTAAGACCGTGCGCCCGGGTGCTACGCACCCGTTGCACCCCCGGGTAAAGACGGCCCTGACTATTACAAACATTTTGAAACAAACAATTGTCAAATCGGTCCAGCCAGCCAGTTCTCAGGTCAGTTCCCTTACCAATGAACATCGTTTCGTTTTTATTTATTAAGATTGATAACACAGGTAGACATAAAGTCTGCCAAACTAAAAAACGATTTTCAGTGCACGTGCTACCACTGATGTGAAGGACTGTAGGTGAGTGAAGGTTCGCCCTCTACGGGCAGCTATAGTTACCCCGTCGACGTGCGCGTCGGGGTGCATGTCCAGGTCGGCGGTGAAGGGCGCCACCTGCGCGCGCAGCTGTACTCGCGCCTCCTGCTCGCACTCCAGCGACGACGAGCTACAACACATTCATGTTGCTGAGCAAGTTCACAGTCACAGAGCTGTCAGTAGAGAAAATATAATATTATACCGCTGGGTTCGCGGAATTATACAAAATCAAAACTGATTACCTATACAAAAATAAAAAAAATAAAAACAGTAGAACTAGATTTTTTTCCATGTCAGATTTCTTCCGACTAATTCCGATTTGTTAACCCACACGTAACTGCCCGTTCTGTCATTTTACTGCTCAATTATTTATTTAATTACCCATTTCAATATTTTTGTCATTTATGACACATTTTTATTTACACTAATATTATAAAGAGGAAAGATTTGTATTTTTGTATTTATGTTTGTAACGAATAAACTCAAAAACTCCTGATTTCAAAATCTTTTTCACCATTAGAATGCTACACTATCCCTGGGTAACATAGGCTATATTTATTACTTACTAGAAAAAAATAGGGGTCCCTACTAAAACTTGAATAATGTAACCAAAGGTGTAAAAAAATAGCCATAAAATGTCGTTCATCGCATGCGCTGCGGAAACTATTGATGATAAAACAAAAAATGTTCTATAATATTAAAGAACATATCAATATCTACAAAAAACTGCGCAATACCATATGTCCAACTATTGTAGCTACTTTTTAACTAGGTATAACTACTTTTTTACGTTTTATAATAAAAGTTGATAGAAATGCCGACTAAAATCAGACCATGTTATCCATACATAACATGGTCTGATTTTGGTCGCCTTTGTATTACCTAATCCTTATACAAATAAATCATTTCGTATTCAAGACTGTTTCAATACCTGTAGATTAGTTTTTGAGTTATTCAAATCGGTCATTCCATTAAAGATATTATTATTATTATAGCCTCTTTATTTCCATAATGAATGACTTAAAAAAAACAAAATATCATAAGATTACTATTACATAAATATGCATGCATAAATAAAATTAATGCAATTCATAACATGATTATAAAGTTACAATCGCATAACAAATAGTTTCTAAATTAATAAAATCATTACTTTTCTTTTTATCAGGTCATCCCACTTCCAGTGTCATATTTTTTTATTATTATTATTTTACAAAAACTGACTACTATACTATATAACCTTGTGACACTAATCAATAATCTCCACCACCATTAATCACTCGCTCCCAGACTGCTGGCAAATCTTGAACACCATTTAAAGTACCACTTTCATTTAATTCATCAATAATGCTCTTTAGTTTAATATCTAACTCCTTTTTGCTATTGTATCGAGTACCCGACAATTTCCTCTTCACATGGCCAAAACAATTGAAATCACAAGGATTCATATCCGGGGAATATGGCGGCTGAATAATTTCAATCCATCCTTTATCTTCAATTAAATTCTGAACTATTTTTGATTTGTGCGGTCTGGCGTTATCATGTAAAATTATAGGACTCGTTATATGATGTTCGTCTGCCCAAATAGGAATATTTTTTTCTAAAAATGACTTATATCGCTCTCCAGTCATAGTTGTATTTTCATCATAAGTTCTCCAAAAAGCAATGCCTCTGACATCCATAGCTACTATTAGTAGTATTTTTCGTTCCTGTAGCTCTGCACGTGGTAAATGTTCAGCTGAAGTGCCCGGTTCCACCCAACATCGTGACTGATGTCTTTGACGAGGAGTATAAAATTCGACCCAAGTTTCATCAAGGCATATGAATCTATTAAGTATATTTTTCTTACGGCGATACCACGATAAATGGCTACGCGCAGTTTCATAACGAAACTCCTTCTGATCCGTGTTCAGAGTGTGGGGCACCCACACTGCACTTTTATTGACCAGACATAAATCCTCCGTGAGTACTCTATTTATAGTGGAATGAGGAATGTTAAGTTGAGTGGAGAGATCACTGACACTGACCCTACGTGACTGACGAAGTGCTTCCTTGATTTTGTCCCTTGCTTCTAATCTAGTCGATGATAATGATCGAGGTGCTCGCGGCTCATCTTCAGCTGTGGTTCTTCCTTGTTTGTACATTTCAAGCCATCGCTGTACGGTTCTTTTATTTAAGGCGTTACGACCAACACACTTTACCAGTAAGTCGTGCGCAACTCCTCCAGAGTAGTTGAGTAAAGCACAAAACTTTAGAAATATACGTTGCTCCACTACATTAATAGATTTTTTTAAATCTTCCATTTTAAATCAATGCACGTCTTGACAATACAACACACCAAATTAAACTAACATGATTGTACAAGACAACTCATGTATTAACTATTGCATACCATTGCGCAATACATAAATATTGGAAATAAAAAATATGACACTGGAAGTGGGATGACCTAATATATAGATTTGTAAAATAATAAACAAATTTAATTTTTAAAATGATTTACAATTTCATGTATGTACATGGCAGAGAGCAGTGGTGGCTCAGTGGTAACGGCCGCGACTTACGAATTGTAGGACGTAGGTTCGAACCCAGACAGGCGCTTTACTTTGTGTGAATTATTTCATCACCACTGCTCTCAGAACGGTGAAGGAAAACATCGTGAGGAAACCGGCATGCCCTAGATCAAAAAAAAAAAATCGAAGACATGTGACATCTACCAACCCGCACCGGGCCCGCGTGGTAGATTACGGCCCACTCCCTCTCACAGAGAGGAGGCCTGTGTCCCAACAGTGGGAATATTATAGGCTGATTATGTGTGTATGTACATACATATTACATAATTCACGGACCCCTCAACGGGTGGAGGCCTCCCCCATTTCGCTCCAAGTTTGTCCGTCCTTGGCCTTTGTGATCCAATTTTCACCGGCTTCTCTTATTATTTCATCAACCCATTTTTCTTTCGGTCTACCTCTTTTCCTTTTGTTTGTTGGTCCTTGCCAGATAGTTACTCTCTGTGTCCATTTTTCTTTGTCCATTAAAGAAATTATGAATTTAAAAATGTCAATCTAAACAAAAGTGGCCGGTGTGGCCCCAAGCAGCGCAGCGGGTAATATACAACGTGTAACGTTAAATGCGCAAAACCTCAGACACCCCAACTGATTTTTAATTCAATTGACCTATTTCACAGAGAAAATAAGTAATTTAAAAAATTGTAGAGGTTTTATGTGCTGTTTTAGTTTTACTGGCCAGTCTGATCGTTTCTTGCGTTGTCGTCTTCGGGCCGCTGCGCTGCGCTGACATTGGCTAGCTTGACCTATTAATAAATAGATACGGCACCGTTTTTAATGAAGATTTTTTGAAAAATGTGACCTATATTAAAAAGTGGTTCAATTAATTCTGCTCGTTATTCTGATCAAACTATATTCAGGTTTTGCGCATTTAACGTTACACGTTGTATAATATGTTTGTTACATCTTCACGCAAAAACTAATGAACCGATTGCGATGAAACTTGATAGGTACGTAGCTGCTACTTAAAGCTCTTACTTTTTATCCCGACATTCCCACGGAATCGAAACTTACGCGGGTGAAACCGCGAGGTGCATCTAGTTTCATATAGAGTACATTTGTACATTTTGACCAAGATGTAAGGTTTGTAGAGCTAGGCCTTTTAGAGTTAGGGGCTTGGCTCTACATTCGATCTGCCGGTCGAATCTGTTAGAATCTCACCGTGAGAAGTTAGGTGAAGTGAGCTGTCATTCATCGGATGCTAGAGATTGACACTAATGACTGCTCACTTTAAGCTCACTTCACCCGAGTTATCACGGTAAGATTTTTACAGAATAGCACTACTGATAGGTAACTTTTTAACACCGAAACTGTTATTTAAGTCTTGGCAACCTACTATACATAAACTATTTTTGGTGGGATTATTTATTACTAGGCTTAATTTATTTACACTTAAGTAATTGAAATAGTAATACCACTTATACCCTCAATGTGATGTGTTTGTGTTTGTATTCATTTATTTCTCTAAATAAAATGGTTTAAAACCACACAGAAATTAAAGACACAGTTTGTATACACATAAAAGATAAAATCATTAAGTAAAAAGTTAACAACATTTTCATAAATCCCTCTCACAATACTTCTGGACTGCCGACAAAATCTTCGTCCATTCGCCCGCAAACAGATCGTTTGTTTGATTAGAGTCCAAGAGAACAAGTACTTAGCACGCGTTACTGTGCGACACGGAGGCCCGGAGGCCCGGAGGCCGCGCAATCAGCCTGTGCTCTTACAAAGTGGTGCGCCAGCGCAGCATGGAGGTCAGGCACTTCTACAGTGCCACGGAGCGTCTTACAGACTACGGTGAGCTGGTCTTTTGCTCGCCTTACCTTTAACGAGTTATATCCGAGGCATCCCAGTAGAAATTTAGTCAGATAGAGGTAAGGGTAATAGCCATGTTTACGCTTATAGATAAACCTAAGGAACACTTTTTGTACCTTTTCCAGTAAAAGCTTGTAGGTACTTTCATGTGGATACCACATGCAGGAATTAGATTTTCTGGGGGTTATAACTCCGACATTAAAGCTATTTTTCACTTTGTAGCGTTTTTTTTTTGGAAGTCGGTTGTTTTTTTTTTATAAAAAGTTTTTATTTTTCACTTTTTAGTTATACCTACCCCAAACAAATTCACATAACACTACTTGCTATGTAAATATCAGTGACAGGACGCTGCATCTACGTTTATAGGGTACAGACCTGATGCTATGTTGTGCGATTGCGTAAACAATCCATACAAATGCTAATTCTATTGATAATTTTATATAATTTCAAAGCTATTATTTTAGTTGCCAAAACATTATTATTTTCTGGGGTTTTAAAACTTTTTACAAAAAAAACAACCGACTTCCAAAAAACACTACAAGGTGAAAAATAACTTAAATTTTGGAAGTCGGTGTCGTTGGTTCCGCATTTTCGTTTTTTGACACCGACTTCCGAAATTAAAGTTATTTTTCACTTTGTAGAGTTTTTTTGGAAGTCGGTTGTTTTTTTTTATAAAAAAGTTTTTATTTTTCACTTTTTAGTTATACCTACCCCAAACAAATTCATATAACACTACTTGCTATGTAAATATCAGTGACAGGAAGCTCCATCTGCGTTTATAGGATACAGACGTGATGTTCTGTTGTGCGATTGCGTAAACAATGTACACAAATGCGATAGCAGCAATCGCGGTTGTTTTACTAGTATGTATTTATTGAAGAGTTCCGTTGTCTGTCTCCGAAACTCATCACCAGATCTTTACGAAATTTAAATGGGACCATTTCGGAAAAAAATCTCTATCGAACAAAAAAAGAATTTTGCAAATCCGTCCACATATGTGGGATTTATGCCCGAACTTTCATAAAAAAAAAAAAAAAAAACATATACATATATACAACGTGTAACGTTAAATGCGCAAAACCTGAAAATAGTTTGATCAGAATAACGAGCAGAATTAATTGAACCACTTTTTAATATAGGTCACATTTTTCAAAAAATCTTCATTAAAAACGTTGCCGTGTCTATTTATTAATAGGTCAAGCAACCCAATGTCAGCGCGGCGCAGCGGCCCGGTGACGACTCCTCCCTCGGTAAAGCGTCGTTGCAGACGCAAGAAACGATCAGAATGGCCAGTAAAACTAAAACAGCACATAAAACCTTTACAATTTTTTTAATGACTCATTTTCTCTCTGAAATTGCTCAATTGAATTAAAAATCAGTTGGGGTGTCTGAGGTTTTGCGCATTTAACGTTACACGTTGTATAAACATTCGAATTGATAACCTCCTCCTTTTTGAAGTCTGTTAAAAATAAAATAACAAAACAGAACCTTAGTCAGGATCTCAATGCTGTTTTTTTTCTTTTTTTTTCCTAGACTACCTACTCCTTATATAGCGATGTTTTGGCCACTAAAACACTAGCTTTGAAATGATCAATAGAATCAGCATAAAAAATACTACTGAAATCTCGATTATGATTGTAAATCAAAATCAAAAGTCATTTATCAAAACTAGGCTGAGAATCAGCACTTTTCGAACGTCAAAATTACAAAAGACAGTCCCCCAAAACGCCCGCCCTTCACCACTTCCTAGTGCTTTCGCTGGGAAGAAGAAGTGGCGCAACAAACTCCCCAGCAGCACAGCTGCCTGTTCAGTTAGAAAATACTTGACTGAATACAATACAAGGTATGCAAAGTATTTAACATTACAAGACACAGAACACTCAATTAAATTATTTGCCATATGTCAGCTCGCTACGCCAATATACCAAGAAATACAATAAAAACTATACGTACTCAAGCAAAAATTAATAAATCAAAATTAAATAAAAGCCTCCAGGTGTAAAGGGCGTGACCGCTAACATATTTATGCAATGCTGGGTTCTGTTTACATAGCTGTCGCTTGAAGTCACAAATGATAAACTAAGCGCATCGAAGGAAACTAAATAAACAAGTTATTACTAATGACAACAATAATAAAACCATGGTCAGCAAGACGACCAGTCACCACAAGCAGCACCCGTTTACAAGCATAACGCAAAGATCAGCCATTACCTCCCTTGCCATATTTGAGGGAAGGAGGCAACCCGATCCCCGACGCTACCGCAAGCAGTGACATCTAAGGGAGCATGACAAACTTGCTGACGGTTGCTCAGGTAAGAATAATATGATCAATCGTCTAGGTCACTAGCTAACCACATATTGCAATCAACTCATTAGAAAGTATTGAAATGGGTTGATTATGTCAATAATAAAATAAAAATAAAATTAAACTGATTTGACTTATACAGCCCAATAAGAAACAATAATTGAATAATGAGCTCATATAACCTATCAGTAAGCTGATTCTTGAGAAAGAACATAAACATTGTCTTTAGTTTATCAGGGCGACCAACTATTATATTATAATCCCTAGCATCAGTGCGGTGACACTGACAGCTCACTCCACGCAACTTTTCACGATGAGAATTTTACAGAATCGACCGGCTGGTAGTGTTTGCGTAATGCAGGAACATACATTCAGACAAACAAACAATCAGATAAACAGACGAAAATTCTAAAAACTGTGTTTTCGGTTTTGACTTTGATTCGATTTTATTACCTAATATATGTATGTATAGATTCGATCCGCTACGATTTTATTATATGCATAGATTTTATGTGAGTCGGACAATGCAGGTGCAGGGCGAGGTCTGGAAGGACCTATGGAAGAAAGAGCCATTGCAATTGCCGCTTTTAGTTGAAGGTCAAACAAAGTTCAAATATTGTTTGACGTTCTTTTTCGAGCAAGTTTAAAATTGTCATAACCGGTCATAAACAAACAAAAAAAAAAAAAAAAAATTCCCAGCAATTATTTTTGATCAATGTAACTTAGTATGATGTGTGTACCGAATGCGCATAGTGACGGCTTTGTGATACTAAGAATTTGTAACATGATGATGGGTCTTTTTACCCGACTGCCAAGGAAGGGTTATTCGCGCGTATCTTGTATGTAAATTCCTTTATTACCTCGTATCCCCTAAGCGGCCGAATGGATTTCGATTGTTGATGTGTCGTTAGATTCGTATCGTGAACCCAAGTGTTCTTAGGTGGGTGTTAAAAAAAAAAACAAAATGGTGGATTTTTGGCGCTAAAATGTACGTCGTTAAAAATTTTTTTCAACCAAATTTATCAAGTAGGGTGTCAAAATGAAGGAAATTAAATATAGATTACAAAAATATATATAAGTTATATGTTTAAATTTAATTAGAAATATTTAATTGGCAATTAACGTATTGAAATGCTTATATTCATATTGCTTATATATTTTGTCTGTTTTGTTTAGCGTGTATTTAATCATCTACATTTGCCTCTGAAAACTCTTCAAATTACCTTATAAAAAGTATTTTATTACTATACAAACTCTCATCCCTGTTTTCTCCCCTTAAGGGTGGAATTTTCCAAAGCACTGAAACACGTCATTTAATAAGAAGTAAAAGTACACAGTTTTCGTTCACAGGACGGTGCTGCGACACTAAAAAGTTTAAAATAAAATAAATAATTCAAAAAATCAAAAAACCCGACTGCAAAATAGTCAACATTTAAGCAATGCACTAAAGACCGGAACAAGATTGAAAATAGAAAACAAAATTAAATTAAACTAAAAACAAAGTAAACTCTGCTTTGGTTAAATACAATATATTATGAACTGAATGTCTGAGTTAAATACCCTCATTAAGTTTAGTAGGAGGCGGGACCCATTTGCAAATCATAAACCGAAAAACAATAACTTCCCCTATCGGGAAGTTAAAAAAAATTAATCGCCAAGGATTTCAAAATCCATTTGGAAAATTATAAACCGAAGGAAAATTGATGGGTCCCGCCTGCTACTAAACTTAATGCGGGTATTTAACTCAGACTTTCAGTTCATAATATATTGTATTTAACCAAAGCGGAGTTTACTTTGTTTTTAGTTTATTTTAATTTTGTTTTCTATTTTCAATCTTGTTCCGGTCTTTTTAGTGCATTGCTTAAATGTTGACTATTTTGCAGTCGGGTTTTTTGATTTTTTGAATTATTTTTTTTTTTTCTGTAAAATGAAAACCACCTAATGAATGAATACTGAATATTTTCTATTTGAAACGCTTCGCCTATTGAATTTATTTAGTTATTTAATTATTATGCAGATAATTGTAAGATTGCATAATGTTCCTTAAAAAGACACTATGTTTAGCTGGTTTTGATTGTTACGGTTGAGGTTGACACTTTTCAATGGTGTCAATAAAAATACAAGCGTTCATTTTCGCATTTGAGTTAGTTCGGTTCCCGAGTCAGGCAAGCGACTTTTCTAAAATATTTAAATGCAGTATTAATTTTGGAAAAATCGAATGTGTAAAAAAGTTGGTCTCATCACTATTAAAGGTCCGTTCTTCCCCTCCAGGACCTGCTTCAGCTTTCCGGCCTTTGTAGTTGCAGCCAAGCTTTGTGTACTTTAGTATGATGCGAATCACGCTGTTTCGAATCTCATAATATGTACTTTGGTAGGGCCAATGCAAACATGGAATGCGCAGTAGGTACCTGACTTGCAGCGGCTGCATGTCGTCCTGCAACAGCGGCAGCTGGTCGTCGTCGCGCGCGTGCGCGTGGCACTCGCAGCGGCAGTGCTCGGGCTCCACGTAGCTGAACACCACGCCGCCGGCCGCGCCCGCCGCGCCGCCCGCGCTCGCCTCCGCCGCCGGCAGTGTCTGAATGCGTTTCGGTTGTTTCCGTCGCTCTGGCACCTCCTCGAAGTCTATCCACTCGGTTTTCGGACGCGAGTCGAAACCTGATAATTGTAAGAATTTCAACTAATAAATTGTTCATAATCCAGTTTTAGGCTTTCGAACCGAAATGGTAAAAAGTCGTGGGCGCAGGCCCTTATTGTACGGCTCCGTCTGTCTGTCTGAATGTCACAGCCAGGCCCGGATTGAACATACGGGCAAATCGGGCAAATGCCCGATGGGCCGGACACCTGATGGGGTGGTGTGGCCGATTGGCGGTCGACGTTCTTTTGCTATTTACAAAAACGCGATAAGGT
>OX451398.1:21109147-21170909 GCA_949629135.1 Eremobia ochroleuca
GCATCTTTGCCAACGCAGTGGCAGTTTATTGATGCCCTTCTTAAAGAAATCAGCTGGACGGGAGGCAACAAATTCTTCAAAGGCATTTTGTACTGCCTCTCGGGTATTGAATTTTTTTTCCGCCAAGAAGTTATCCAAATTCTGGAAAAAGTAGTAGTCTGTAGGCGCAAGGTCTGGTGAGTAGGAAGGATGACGGAGAGCTTCCAACCCCAGTTCTTGCAACTTGGAGACCGTCTGCTGTGCAGTATGAGGTCGCGCGTTGTCGTGCAGGAGCAGCGGAGACGAGCGATTGACGAATGCTGGTTGGAGATATGCCAGCTTCTCCATCATTGTGTTCAGTTCTTCACAGTACACATCTGCAGTAATGCTCACCCCGTTTGGTAAGATTAAATGTGCTGAATCACACCGGCGCTAGACCACCAAACAGTGACCATCACTTTTCTAGGGGTAAGTTTTCGTTTAGGGCATTGTTTAGGTGCTGAACCAGGATCCAACCAACTTGCTGAGCGCTTGCGGTTATCAAACAGAGTCCATTTTTCATCGCAGGTAACAATGCGGTTCAAAATTCCTTCATTTGTGTGTCTGTTGAGCAGTGTAAGGCACGTCTCGACGCGTACTTCGCGCTGGCGATCATTGAGTTCGTGGAGCACCCATTTGTCAAGCTTTTTTACCTTGCCAATTTGACGCAAATGGACCAATATTGTTTTGACGCTAACGTCGACAGCTGCTGCTAATTCAGCCGTAGATTGTGTATCATCAGCTTCCACAATCGCATTTAATTCGTCACTGTCGACCAGTCTTCGGACGACCGCGAGGTTCATTTTTCAGGTCGAAATTTCCAGAACGGAAGCGAGCAAACCAATAACAGGTGGTGCGTTGGTTTGTAGTGTTAGCTCCGTAAGCGTCGTTGATGTTGTGTGCCGCTTGTGCCGCGTTGCTGTCATGACGGTACTCATATTCCATAATTACTCGAATTTTTAACGTATCCATGATGACGAAAAAGATTGAAATGCGATGAAAATGGAACACTAATCAATAAAAAAATGACTACTTTTGGAAACAAAATTCCATGTTTTTAAAATAAAATTAATTTGAAATTAGAATTCTTAGCCAAACAAAAAATATTTTGATTTGAAATGGCCCGTAGTGCAGAACGGCAATTTCATAGGTAAAGACCTAATATAAGTAAGCGGAATTGTTACAAAACTGTCATACGACGAAAGAGTGGTCATCGGTAGCCACGCAGCACTTGTTGCGTGTCGTTATAATGTGTACCGCGAGGTCCATGGTGAGGTGACGGCGCAAGTGACAGCTGTTCCGCGCAAATGAATACGGGCGATACGCAGAAAGTGCTATCGTGACCTCATCGAGAGTAGACTGACCTTTCTTCGCACAATCATAATAGTATGATTTGATACCAAAGTGGTACATACAATACAGTACCTAATTCAATGTTTATAAGTACGGATATGTATAGTGTGATCTGGGCCTTGCCGTACATGACGCCCATGACCACGTATGTGACGCGCCGCGACGCTTCGTGGGCCTGCACGGGGATGTCGGGTAGGGGAGGACAACACAACTAAATACCAACAAAATATACACAGGTCTGTGGACGGAGTACAGGACTGGGCTGGGGTGGAGGGTGCAGCGATGGTGCGCAAGTACAACACACACCGTGCGCACGTGACAGTGAGGACACAGGGAGTGCGGGAGGCGCGGCCCCCGCCACAGAGGGGTCCTGCGCGGGGGTCGCGCCGTGCTCCGGCTAATAACAGAAGAATTCCGGCACCTGCCACGATCATCATGCAGATGGTGAAGATCTTCTCGTTATCGGTCTCGGCGGCGACGTTGCCGAAGCCCACGGAGGTCATGCAGGTCATGGTGAAGTAGAGCGCGGTGACGTACATGGTCTTGCGCGACGGGCCATTGACGAGCTCGGGCCCGTCTGACTCGTTGGACCACACGTACGAGTACGGGCTCTGCGTGACGTTGGCGAGCTTCCACAGCCACGAGTACTGCAGCCCTGAATCGGCGTCCGACCGGCCTATGGAGTACCAAACGCACGCCAGCCAGTGCGCCACCAGCATGTAGAAGCACAGCAGCAGGATGAGCATGGCGGCACCGTATTCCAGGTAGCGGTCCAGCTTGCGCACCACGCGGCCCAGGCGCAGCAGCCGCACCACCTTGAGCGCGCTGAACAGGCTGCCGATGCCCTGCCGACCCAGAGACAGGCGATGTACCGCGACGGGTAACGAGAAAGGAGTACAAGCAAGGTGGTGTTATTCTGATTATTGGTGAATGGAGTGTGTTGTGAAGGTTGTGCGGGGCACCGAGAGGCCGGGCAATACTCACGTCCTCGTCGTGGTCGAAGGCGTTGAAGACGTCGTAGGGCAGGCACGACAGCAGGTCGATGAGGAACCATGACTTGAAGTAGTTTTTGCGGATGACCTTGGGGTCGCTCACGACCTCGCCGCCCGGGCCTACGAACGTGGTGTGGAAGTTCAGCACGATGTCTATGAAGAACACCACGTCCACGATGGAGTCGATGACCAGCAGCGACACGTCCTCGCTCGTCTTGTTCTTGAAGGCCACGTTGTACGGCACCATGATGGCCGTGTAGAACGTGAGGCACAGAATGATCCAGTCCCAGATGGCCTTGAAAGCGCAGTAATGCAGCAGGATGTGCGGCGGCGTCTTGGGCGCCTCCTGCCGGTACTGCGGCAGCACGTCGCCCGAAAGCGACATCACCTGCGACACACGCACGTCACACACACATAGGTACGCCACGCGCGCAGCCAAGCAGCCTAGCAGGTAAAGCGATTCTCAAAAAATGTTTTATCATTAATTATCGTCAAGCAGACTCCATACTGCGAAAGATGTCGTTTCTCGATCGATTATATCGTCAAAGTACCTACTGGTATTATTGACGCGATGTTGTAACGCAGTGTGTTGTGTTGCTGCGCCTTCGTACAGACGCAGCGCTTCGTTAGCTCGTCGCCAGAGGCATGCACACGTACGCGTGGCGTGCTTAGCATATGAGGGCGTGAACGCTGTGTAGGTGTGCGTGCGTTCCATGCAGAGAATTTATTCCGTCGAGATGAGTCAATATCACTATCATGTCCCCATCTTTACAGAAGTAGGAATGTTCTTAGGAAACTCGTCATTTATTTTAGAGTTAAGAGCAACATTTTAAAATTAGAAAAACCTGATAAAACACTGAGTCAACTCCGATTCCGCAATTTTAGGGTTCCGACGCCCTAAAATTGCGGAACAGTTACTAAAATAATAAAATCTCCTTTTTAGGGTTCCGTACCCAAAGAGTAAAAAGGAACCCTATTACTCCCGCTCCGCTCTCCGTCCGTCCGTCTGTCACCAGGCTGTATCTCATGAACCGTGATAGTTAGACAGTTGAAATTTTCACAGATGATGTATTTCTATTGCGGCTATACGAGTAACAATAAATACTAAAAAACAGAATAAAATAAATATTTAAGATTGCTTTTAATTTTTTTGCCGTTTTTATTGATAATGGCACGGAACCCTTCGTGTGCGAATCCGACTCGCGCTTGGCCGGTTTTTTTATTATAGATACCTACTGAGCCCTTTATTGAAATCGAACGCTTACAATTAACACTTCCACAATAATGTAATGTTTCATTAACTACTCAGTACTAATGGCGAATTAACTACTCTGCAATGCAAAAAGAAAATCAGAAACAGCAAATGATATTTTTGAACAATTCACAAAACATTCATGATGCTATCACACGCGGCATCATCATCATCTGCCTAGCCTTTTCCCAACTATGTTGGGGTCGGCTTCCAGTCTAACCGGATGCAGCTGAATACCAGTATTTTACATGGAACGACTGCCTATCCGACCTCCACAACCCAGTTACTGGGTAATACGATACCCCTAGGTAAGACTGGTTGTCACTTTCGGGCTTCTGACTACCCGTAACGACTGTCAAAGATCTACGAATGACAGCCGGGACCAACGGCTTAACGTGCTTTCCGAGGCACGGAGAGGTCTCGGTATGTAAAGATGGTCACCCATCCACAGACCAACCGCGGCAAGCGTAGCTTAACCTGATCGATCGACCTGTGCGGCTGTTATTATTTTGCCACGGGCCCCTCTATCACACGCGGCGCCACAGAGTTATAAATAAAAATTATAAAAAAAATGTATACATATAAATAAAATTGGCGTGTCTGTTTGTAATATTGAAATAACCGTTTTTTACTACATGCATATGAATATATATACAGTAGATACACCAAAATAACATTTTTTACAATTTTTGTCTGTCTGTCTGTCTGTCTGTTTGTTCCGGCTAATCTCTGAAATGGCTGGACCGATTTTGACGGGACTTTTATTGGCAGGTAGCTGATGTAATAAGGAGTAACTTAGGCTACTTTTATTTTAGAAAAAATCTTTCATTGTTAAAACTGCATTAATAGATGTAAAATAAACTTCCCCCCTGAACCCATTCAAAATATAGTTGTTCGAAATGAGCAAATAAGTGACCCTAAAGAAATAGCTTCAGCGTTTAATGATTATTTTATAGATTCTGTTCAACCTAATGTGAATAATAATTGCACTGGTGCTGTATCCTCTGTAAATTACTATCACAAATCGCTATTTATGGCACCAACAGATCCCTTAGAAATATTCCAAATTATTAATTCTTTAAAGAACACGAACAGTGCGGGTCATGATAGTATGACTTCTAACATTTTAAAATCTGTATCACATATCATTGCGCCCGTATTAAGTTTTATAATAAATTTATGCATAGAACATGGCTATTTTCCAAATTCGTTAAAAACTACTTTAATTGCCTTTGCACAAAAAAGATGAAAAAGTTACAGTTTCAAACTACCGTCCAATTGCTCTCATACAAGTAATATCTAATTTTTTGAAAAAGTTATTTATAAATCATTATACTTACTCATTTCTTGAATTAAATAATCTATTTGCAAAGCAACAATATGGTTTTTGGAAGAATAGAAATATTAATAAGGCAATATATGAACTATTTACTGTAATTGTTAGTAATGTAGATAGAAAAAATCCTATTGCAACAGTACTCATGGATATGTCCAAAGCGTTTGACCACGTCAATCATGAAATATTATTAGGTAAATTAGATCGATATAGCATAAGGGGGAATATTTTAAATCTACTTAAAACCTATCTCAGTGACCATAAGCAAATTACTGTTTTAAAAAGAATATGCTCTAAGTCTAAAGTAGAGGTAACTTATATGTCATCACCTAGATATACATACATCATGTGGGGTACCCCAAGGAAGTGTCCTTGGCCCTTTGTTGTTTCTCATTTATATTAATGATCTGCCAAAATGCACAAAATTTCAAACACTTTTATTTGCTGATGATAGCACACTTATCATACCATGCAAACATATTGAAACTTACCAAAATGACATAAATAACTCCATCCATTGCATAGATTGATTAGTAATGAATGAGTTAAAAATAAACATAGATAAAACAAAGCTTATGACATATAACCAAAAAAACAGTACCCCTTATTTAAATATAACATATGCTAGTCAAAGAATAGATGAAACGAACAATGCCAGATTTTTAGGCCTTCAGCTGGATAGTCACTTGACCTGGAAATGTCATGTAGAGATCGTCTGTAAAAAATTACACCAATACTCATATGCACTCTATAATCTTGCAAAAATGACAAACGAGTCTATAGTTTTCATATCGTACAAAGCATAATGTGACGTCTACATTACGTTTTGGAATTATATTTTGGGGACATTCCACAGAGAGGTTGACTGTGTTCAAAGCTCAAAAGAGATGTGTGCGTTCTGTATTTAAACTTAAACCTACTGACAGCTGTATCCCATATTTAAAAAAAATAATCTCTTAACAGGTCCTTGCATGCACATTTTTGAAACAGCAGTGTTTGTGAAATCCAACTTTCATATGTTTAAAACACTGAAATCTAAACGTCGCAACAGAGAGATATGTACCATTCGACACAAAACTGCATTATTTTCGAAAAGTCTTCTTGGAATGGCACCTAAAATCTATAATAAGCTGCCTATTGAAATCAAAAAATTAAATGAAATACTTGATTTCAAAAAGGTTTTATTAAAACTACGAGTATTATATAAGAAGGTAAGTATATTACTCTGTTAATGAGTATCTAGATGACAGATTTTTATATATTGAATTAATTCCATAATCGTAATTAGTTCCAGTTTTTACTATTTCAATATAGTTTTTTTTTTAATATTTTAAATTGTAGCTGTTAGTAATCACCATATTAAATATTATTAAATTATTGCCTATTGTTTTAAATATTAACAAATTATTGACTACTTTATCAATTACTATTAAATTATTGACTCTTTTTAAATTATTGGTTATTATTATTATTGAATAATATATTAATTAATAAATTAATACTAAATTATTGACTACTAATATAATGTTGCAAGTCTTTAAATTATTGTATGCCTAAAGGCGGGTCATAGATGTACTTCACTTTATAAACTTTAACACCATATTTTTTACCTGTGTACTACAATAAACAATTTGAATTTGAAAAAAAAAAAAGTCTTATTCGACAAAAAATATTTTCAAAAATAGTAAGATTTATCGACTAGCAGGTCATGAAGTTTGTTTTTAAATAACCTAATTTCTGAAATGCTTCTAATGTTAGTTGGAATTTTTATAAATATTGTTGGAGCAACCCAAAAAAACACTTTCCTGCAAAAAGCGTGTCTTAGTCGTGGTTGTGCATAATTTATCCCGATGGCGCTACTCTAGGACTACTGGACAACTGGGCTCGGCTACGGAATTCAAATAAATGAATATTGCTTTTTACAAATACTGCACATTCAAATATAATGTACAGTCATAGGACAATAATCCACTACCACCTCAACGACCATATTCGCCTGCACGGTACTGCGCGTGTGAGTGATTTCAACACAAACATTTACTCGTCATACGCTATAACTACGAGAAGGTAAATGATAGTGGGTGATAGTGGGTGGGGTCAATACTAGACAAAGATAACAATATACTTTTGTTTTCTTCATATTAGTGTTCGCACCGAGCCAATTCGAAAGTCAAGCTAAAATGTGAATCTATAATCATCAGTTCATGTGGCAAAGTGGAGTCAATGTATGACTTGTAAACGAGTGCCTGTTGGTTCGAAACCCACCCGTTTGAATAGATCGAATTTACGATTTTTTTTAGTTTTTTTATTATAAATAAACAACCAATACTTATTTTTTATATTTAAATTAATGTTATATATAATTATTATAATAAAATTAGCTTTTAAACCGAAAATTACAAAAAGGAATCAATTATAAAGGAATATGTAATATTTTAGGTTGAAATAAAATAATAGTAGGTTATTTGCAGAATCATTTATTTGAATTATTATTAAATAAGTTAAAAAATCAAAAATTTTATCAAGTCTGTTGATATTATTCATAAAAATGCTTTTAACTTTATTGAGATTATAGCTTAATAATTCATTTTCTCAAAGAGAAAAGAAGATTGAAGCTTAACCCCAATATTACAATCATAAACTAACTTACGTATTACTTACTATTTATATTACGACCAGCACTTCCCCTGTATGCCCTGTATGCCAGCATATGCCCTGTATTTTTACAGAGAAAAACATAGAGGTGGTACTTGCATTCTAGTCAAAAAGGGTCTACAACACAAAGAATTACAGTTTATTAAAACATATGCGTCGGTAAATACGTTCGAGGCATGTGGCATAGAATTAGAAAATAAGAAATTAGTGATTATTTGCTTATACCGAACACCTCAATCCGATCCTAATGAATTTTTAACTAAGTTAGATAGTATCTTACATGTTTTATACAAGAAATATAAATCTCGAACACGCACAGTTTTAACCGGCGATTTTAGTATTAATACCTTGAAAAGAAGTAGTAGAAGTCTGATCACGACACAGCACAAATGTTAAGCTTCCCTTTAAGACTTCAGACAGCTACAGTCACAATGTTCCACATTTACAAAAGAGACTACAGTCTAGATAATACTCAAACATTCCGTGAATGCTTACAAAGTCTATCCTGGACAGATATTTACATGGAAAACGATGCAAATACAGCATTCAGCGCTTTCCATGAATTGATATGCTTATTTTATAATCTCTGTTTTCCAAAAATTTGGGTTAAGGTAAATTTAAACAATAAAATAAAGCGAACCTGGATAAGTAAGGGTCTTAAACAGAGCTCTAAAACGAAGCGGCTCTTACGTTATCAATATTACAAGACTAAAAATATAATGAACAAGAGTAGATATACCTGATATTCAAAACTATTACAAAAGTGTATCTACAATGCTAAACGCAATGCTAACATAAAGTTTATGAATAATAATGATAACAAATGTAAAGCCGCATGGACAGTCATTAGAAACGAAATAAACGCGGAACCCAAGGATAACATTAAACACATTAAAATTGACAACACCATACTTACCAAACCAGTGGAAATTGCCTCTGCCTTCAATAGGCAATTCACAAATTATATTCCTACTCAAAATCGTACAAGTAGCTTTCGCAGTAATACCCTGTCTGCTAACTCTATGTTCCTCACACCTATATCCGAGAATGAGGTCACGAAACAGATATTATCATTAAAAAATACCAACTCTGTAGGCTATGATGAACTTAACACTAGAACTATTAAAACATGTGTTAATGAAATAAGTGGGGTGATGACTTACCTCATTAACCTGTCCTTCTCACAAGGAGTCTTTCCTAACGCTTTAAAAATATCTGTTGTCAAACCTATATTTAAAAAGGGTGATAAATGCGACATGAATAATTATCGTCCAATAACACTGATACCCATCATGTCAAAAATTTATGAGAAATGTATGTATCAAAAAATAGTTAACTACTGTGAGAAATTTAATATTATAAAAAAGAGCAATTCGGCTTTCAGAAACATAAGTCCACATCCTTAGCCATCTTTTCACTTTTGAAAGAAATATTGACCAATATTAACAACAAACATCTAACGACAGGGCTATTCTTTAATCTGTCAAAGGCATTTGATTTGGTTACACATGAAATATTATTAAAAAAACTAGAGACCATCGGTATTAGAGGACTGCCACTCCAGTGGATATTGTCGTATTTGACTAATAGAAAACAGAGAGTCACTGTTATGAAACTTAATAACTTAATGACTGTTGGAACATGACAGAATATTCGTCTGAATACATATATATAAAACGCGGCGTCCTCAGTCAGTCACTCAGTCCTCAGGGTAGCATATTGGGCCCTATCTTATTTCTACTCTACATAAACGAAATTGTAAACGACAGGTAGATACTGTATGCAATAAAATAAATAAATTTATCTGTGCTTTGAGACAAATAAGAAAAGTCACTAATATAAAAACGGCTGTGATGTCATATCGCGCATATGTTGAGTCCTCACTACGGTATGGACTAATGATCTGGGGAAATAGTACTGACCACAATAGAGCATTTGTTGCCCAAAAGAAATGTTTACGAGCTCTATACGAGATTCCATCTGACGAATCATGTCAACCAATATTTAAAGAGCTTGGTTTGCTACCGTTACCGTCGTTATATATATATGAAGCATGCATGTTCGTTCGAAAACACAAAGAACTATTTAAAACAGCAGAGGAAGTAAGCTCTCAAAGTCGGCGTGACCAATACAGACTTGTGCTGGATGTGCTGCCTCGATCAGCGAAATATAATAAAAACTGTCTGGCTATGTGTGTACGTCTTTATAATAAATTACCAAAAATGTTTAAAACAATAAATTGTAAATTATTTAAAATTCAATTATATAAATGGCTCAATAATAATAATTTCCATAGCATTAATGATTTTTTAAGTATGAATTCAATGTAATATATCTAAATGTCATAATGTATCTTTATTATGTAAGTTTGCATGCTTTAGTATTAGGTCATCCCACTTCCAGTGTCATATTTTTTTTATTATTATTATTTTACAAAAACTGACTACTATACTATATAACCTTGTGACACTAATCAATAATCTCCACCACTATTAATCACTCGCTCCCAGACTGCTGGCAAATCTTGAACACCATTTAATGTACCACTTTCATTTAATTCATCAATAATGCTCTTTAATTTAATATCTAACTCCTTTTTGCTATTGTATCGAGTACCCGACAATTTCCTCTTCACATGCCCAAAACAATTGAAATCACAAGGATTCATATCCGGGGAATATGGCGGCTGAATAATTTCAATCCATCCTTTATCTTCAATTAAATTCTGAACTATTTTTGATTTGTGCGGTCTGGCGTTATCATGTAAAATTATAGGACTCGTTATATGATGTTCGTCTGCCCAAATAGGAATATTTTCTTCTAAAAATGACTTATATCGCTCTCCAGTCATAGTTGTATTTTCATCATAAGTTCTCCAAAAAGCAATGCCTCTGACATCCATAGCTACTATTAGTAGTATTTTTCGTTCATGTAGCTCTGCACGTGGTAAATGTTCAGCTGAAGTGCCCGGTTCCACCCAACATCGTGACTGATGTCTTTGACGAGAGTATAAAATTCGATCCAAGTTTCATCAAGGCATATGAATCTATTAAGTATATTTTTCTTACGGCGATACCACGATAAATGGCTACGCGCAGTTTCATAACGAAACTCCTTCTGATCCGTGTTCAGAGTGTGGGGCACCCACACTGCACTTTTATTGACCAGACATAAATCCTCCGTGAGTACTCTATGTATAGTGGAATGAGGAATGTTAAGTTGAGTGGAGAGATCACTGACACTGACCCTACGTGACTGACGAAGTGCTTCCTTGATTTTGTCCCTTGCTTCTAATCTAGTCGATGATAATGATCGAGGTGCTCGCGGCTCATCTTCAGCTGTGGTTCTTCCTTGTTTGTACATTTCAAGCCATTGCTGTACGGTTCTTTTATTTAAGGCGTTACGACCAACACACTTTACCAGTAAGTCGTGCGCAACTCCTCCAGAGTAGTTGAGTAAAACACAAAACTTTAGAAATATATGTTGCTCCCCTACATTAATAGATTTTTTTAAATTTTCAATTTTAAATCAATGCACGTCTTGACAATACAACACACCAAATTAAACTAACATGATTGTACAAGACAACACATGTATTAACTATTGCATGCCATTGCGCAATACATAAATATTGGAAATAAAAAATATGACACTGGAAGTGGGATGACCTAATATTAAGCAAAACATGTTTGACCTAATAATTTTTAAATATCACCTTGTATACCATGTTTTATGCAAATAAAAAAAATCTTATCTTGTAAAAAACAGCGTATTATTTTACCCGTCACACGCACAATTGAAAATCTATTGTTATCTACAATAGTGGAGCGCCGTAAGATTTATACCTCGGAATCCAGGGCCAGTCAATGAATCTTGATAAAAATTTTTGAAATGTGTTTTTAACAGCATATAGAAAAATGTTAAAAAAAAAAATTTGCCCGATCTCAATTTTTTAATTATTAAAATAAATAATTATTATTTTTTCGGAGTTTTCTTTTATTTTTATTAGTTTAAAGTTATATTTTGAAAAGGAGAACTATTACAAACTTGTCCTTGGTCCTCAAGAGACTGCAGGTACAGAGGTGAGGGGTGGGGGGAATTATAGAAAGGAGAACAGCAGCTGTTGGGCATTGCTGACGCGGTCCCTAACAGATTAGTACACGTTGAACCTACCTAGGCTAAATACGTAGCTGTTTTTTGAGAAAAAAAAATTGTGATTTTTGTTTATTTGCATTTTGTATATATTTATTATTGTGAGGGGCCCGTGACTAAATAATAACAGCCGCACAGGTCGATTGATCAGGTTAAGCCATGCTTGCCGCGGTTGGTCTGTGGATGGGTGACCATCTTTACATACCGAGACACCTCCGCGCCTCTGAAAGCACGTTAAGCCGTTCGTCCCGGCTGTGATTCGTGGATCTTTGACAGTCGTCACAGGTAGTCAGAAGCCCGAAAGTCTGACAACCAGTCTTACCAAGGGGTATCGTATTACCCAGTAACTGGCTTGTGGAGGTCAGATAGGCAGTCGCTCCATGTAAAATACTGATATTCAGCTGCATCCGGTTAGACTGGAAGCCGACCCCGACATAGTTGGGAAAAGGCTGGGCAGATGATGATATATATTTATTATTTTGCAGTAAATACGATAAAAGTTAATTACTGAACATAACTGTGTTTTACAAACTTTGAAAATAGTGGCATAGATAGTAAGTATTTGTTTTTTTTTTTTATTTTGTTACTCGCTTATGAAAACAATTTCAAATACTTAATCGTTTATTTTATAATAAATCAATGCTGAAAGTTAAAATGTTATAGTTAAATTCAATAATTTTCATTATTAATCATGATAATATATAAACGTTAGTTATTAATATTACTAATATTTGTTGTTACAGCCTCTTATCAAAATGAGTGAACCATCGAATAGTGATGACAATCAAAGTAATTATTGCCTCATTTGCGATAAAATCAGATCTAGTTCTCAATTAAGCTCCGAACTAGGAGAACTTGTAAAGCTAACTAGAGGAATATCAATGCTGAAAGCTACTTCTGCAGAAAGAGCGGAGGGATTGTCTCAGTATTTAAATACTCGCGAATTTGTCTACGTGCATTCAGTATGCAGGCAAAAATATATCAATAAAGGATGCATAAGTGATCATTTAAAAAAAGAAAACATCACATCAGCATGTTTTCCACCTAAGAAAAAGCTTCGAAAGGCTACTTCAATTGACTTTGATTGGAAAAGTAGGTGTTTTTTAAGTGAAAAAGAAGCGGATGAAATGAAGGAAAAAAGAAAGTCGAAATCGTCAAAACAGCAAATCAGCTATGTAACTACCTCTGATTTCAAGAAAACCTTTTTAAATTTGATAAGTGAAGAGAAAAGTGAATACTGTCGCAATATATAAAAGTGGAATAAATCAATGGTAACAGCTGTACTAATCCTTCACCTACAATCCACATCAATGAGATCGATGACGACGACGACGACAATAATGAACAATAATGTAGAAATGTATAGTTGAAAATATATGTATTTTTTTTGTAACTCGTTATTTTTTTGCTAAATATTAATAAATTAACATTAAAGTTACTATGCAAATATAATTTATTAGGTATAAGCTACTCAGGACATCTCTCATCTCGTGCTTCCCATCTTTGAACCATTAAACCCCATATATTTTCAATGGGGTTTAGATCAGGGGACCGTGCTGGCCACGGAATAACTTTAATATCAGCATGATGGCTAAACCACTCTTTTACAACACTGGCACGATGTATTGGACAATTATCTTGAACAAAACTTAGTTCACTAAAGTCTTCCGAGGGGTAAACATTACGCACAGTAGGTAGCATTATGTCGTTTAAAACTTCAACACATTCACATATTCACACTTATTCTACCTGATTCTGTATTCGGAATAATGTTAAATAGTCGTCTCCCAGTTAAAATCTCAATATTCCCGGGCAAAATGTAGTCGTTTGTTTTTTGAGTCAAAAATGGGTTTTTAGCTGGTTTCCGATGACGTAAACCTTCAGCATGGAGTGCACGGCGAACAGTTCGCAATGATGTAGCAAATTGATCTGCAAACATTCTAGTTGGAATGAAACCGTTTGTTTCATATTCTTCCACCATGAAACGTCGCTGAGTCGGTCGTAAGCGGCGGCCTTTCACTTCCTACACGACTCTGCAGACTACCTTCTTCCTCAAACCTCTTTACCCAAGGCCTCACAGTATTTCTCTAAAACAAAACGAAAAAAATATTATCACACTTGCAACTACCGATTTATTTAATAAGAAAGTCATACACCACAATTATCATCCTAATAAAATTATAATAACTTACACATAAGCCGGTTTCAGTTGAAATTTGAGAAATATTAAGCCCATTTTTATGCAAAGCGACAACATTTGGCCTGGCATCAGTACTAATATTTGCTTGCATCTTGAATGAAGATAATCAAACAACACGCTAATCGCAATAATAACACAAACGCTTGTAACAAAGTTAACCAACCAACAACGTCGTAATAAGCTATTAGTCTGTGGTCGTAACTACTTTATTCAATCCAGTAAAAAAAGATGAGGGTTATTGTGAAACAAAATAAATTTTGTTTCACAGTCACCCTCATCTTTTTTTTTTCTGATATTATACTATCTTAATACGCTCGCGACATGGCAGGCTTGTCACTAAGGCAAATGTTTATTATATCGCACTCTTTCTAATTAGATAATGATGAAATAGTGCGATATACGAGATCGTGTATGTGTGCAAAATGCTTGTTATAGAAAAAGGTCGTAAATGCGACTTGTTTGATGCGATAGATTTGTGAAACTGCAAGTGGACTTCCGTCCGTTACTGTACATACAAGGCAATGTTAGTATTCTTAGGTTTTTGAAAACTGGGTGGCAAGAATCGATTTGCTGCAAATTAAATATAAAAAATAAAATAAAATCTTTTTATTTCAGACATATTTTGCCATGATAATATTGTAAGTTAGTAGTAAGACTAACACTACTACTTTTTTAACATGTAACTATGTTACATGTAAAAAATCAGAATTAAAAATCAAAATGAACATTAAAATGAAGACCAAGATTGAAATAAAAATAAAAATTAAAATAAATGATTACATAAAAAATTAAATTTAAATTAAAATCAAAATTAAATCCAAAATCAAATCAAAATCAAAATTAAAATCAATTTAAAATTACAATTAAAATTATTATTTCAAGTTTTCAATTTATTTAAAAGACTGGAAGACTCAAATACAATGACAAACACATACAGACAGACATTTATTAATTTAAGTATTTGCCACCCACTGGGGCCCCCTAATATAGCCCTAATGCAGCGCTTTTGGGCCTTCACTCTTTCTTTGTCTACACTGTTTCCCCAGAATATAAAGCCCTACCTGAGAGCAGAGCCAACATACCCGTGGTACACTGTTAACAACACGGACCTGTTAACCACTGTTCTTAATCTATAGAGCGCAAACGAGTATTCATTTAATGTTTTAGATAATTTATCAATATGCATTTTCCAGTTAATTTCATTATCAATATTTAACCCAAGAAACTTTGTCTTATAATTATAGGCCTATAGCAATTATAGCTATATTTGCTAAGATATAGGTATAATTGCTATAGGCCTATAATTATTAACATTTACTTTATCCCCTTTTCTAAAAATTGGTTTTATGACTGATACTTTTAATGTTTCAGGGAAAATACCTTTCTCAATACATAAATTGACGCAGTAGCTCACGGGTTCACTAGTTAGTGTGGCGACTTCTTTTTAAAATACCTTTCTCAATACATAAATTGACGCAGTAGCTCACGGGTTCACTAGTTAGTGTGGCGACTTCTTTTTACAATATTTGTTTCCACCATAACCCGCGCCCTAATTGCGTAACACACTATTACGCTCAATTAGAATCATTTTGAAGCATATTGCTAATCCATTGCTCCATATGTTGGAAAAATGTGTGTGCTCAACAACGTAAATAACGCAATGAATGTTGAACTGTAAAAATGAAACCCATTGCTACTGATAGTCTGATACGCAATTACCCTGCAGAACTACTTGTGTTCTTTAGGGCTGTTATAATTTTATGTATATCATCAGGTCCTACAGGTGTCATAAAAATTGATTTCTGTGATTGATTTTTAATAATATAGGAATTATCAAATCAAATCAAAAATATTTATTTGTAAGAATACGGTACAACAGATGGTTAACATTTTTGGTTCCAACATATCCTGCCATACTATGGCGTACAAATATTTATAATGAAATACAATTCAAATATTAAACATTTGTTATATTATTAAACATTTAAATTGTATTAAATTAGTAATAAGTCATATTGAATAAATTCTGTCTTCGTTGTAATTGTATTAATTGATGGTATCAGTACTATTAAAATTGTAAGAATTATTATTATTATTAAAATTATTGGATTTATCAGGAATATTACTAGGATATTGTATATTATTAGCGTTAGTGCCAAGAAAGAAGTTATTAAAAGATAGTGCAATTTCAGTAGGGTTTGTAATTATATTACCATTGATATTTAGTTGGTTTATACATTCAATAGCAACTGTATGTTTAATGTCATTGATTAATTTCCATGCTGCTTTAGATTTATTAATCGCCGACGTAATATAGTAATCATTTTGTGATTTTTTGTCAAATTAATTATAGCTTTGTATCTCTTTGCATACATTTTATATGTGGTTTTGTTTCTTCGGTGGGATTTTTCCTAAATTGCCACAGAAGTTCCCAAATACGCGTGCTACATCTTATTATTCCTCGCGACATCCATTTCGGTTTTGACTTATTATAGATTCTAATTCTTTTTACAGGAAAGCTTAGGTCATAAAGTAATCGGTAATTACTATGAAATATATCAAAAGCTATATTAGGATTTGAACATTCATAAACATCGCTATTTGTTAATTGCTTTAGATATTTTATAAATATAGCTATATTTTCTTTCGAGTTATCTCGTTTTAACTTGTAACAATATTTTAACGTACATGTTTTTTTTTACTGGAATTTTAATGATTTGTGCGCAATGGTCGGATATTGACAAATGTTTTAGTGAGCCCTTGGATCCCTTGACGTTGTGAACTATGTTGTCTAAACAAGTTCTGCTTGCAAATCGAGTCACATTTTCAAAGTCTATATTAAAGTCTCAGCAAATTATCATTTTATTTGTTTTTAAGCACGTACTATGCAGAATTTTTTAAACACATTTAAAAAATTGTTAATTAGCGCCGATGATTGCTTTGGCGGCCTATAGATGCACAAAATAGTTATATTGTGCTCCGGTAACTCAATTGCTGAACATTCTATTAAGTTTGGGAGTGAAGATTTAGCAATATCAGGAAGTAGCTTGAATGAGATATTATTTTTAATAAGTATACAAGAACCTCCATGCTTGTAGTTTGGAATTTTTAGGTAAGTTTCATCACCAGCTATTTGAGGGATAGGCGACAGTATGTGGAATATGCGGGACACGTGTCAGATCCATATTTCACGAGATCAGGAGTGAGTCAGGGTAGTAACCTTGGACCTTTGGGGTTCCTACTTGTGGTAAACGACTTGCCAGAAGTAGTCCAAGATGCTCACTGTTTGTTGTTTGCCGACGACCTCAAATTATCCCTCGCTGTAAGAAGTGGTGATGACTGTGTCAGGTTACAGGTGCGTTTTGCACGCCACGTACCCTCAGTAGCGGTTAGTTGCAGCGGCCGCGGGGGACATATTTAGGTAGTCAAAACGTGCTCAAAATCATGGCGTTATCAAAATTATCCACTTTCTGTTTAGAAAGCAGTACATTTTTAAAACAAGACATTCTTAATATGAGAGAAGGAGTGCAACTGAATAAAAATCGGTATTTAAATGGCGAATTTCGTGACCTATACGAAGATTACAGAAAACATATATATAGAATAAATATTTATATATATAGGCGGTCGATTTAAAATTTCAGTGATAAATGCCTCGGTATCCATTACCGCCACAAAATTTTATTATAAAAATCGTCTAAAATTTTTTGTTTATAACTACGCCGCTGAGTACGTCACTCCTACACCGCTGTCCGCGCCGCTCTGTTTCGTGGCGTCGCACTCATTCACTTGTACTTTTGATTTTACCGCTCGCCGCCCCGCGCTTAGCTGCCGCTCACAGCGGCAAGTTCGTGAACTGACGGCCCGTTATAGTTATAAATCAGCGCGCCTTTTATGCAGACAATTATGTTAGTATATGTAATATTTTGAAGGGATTTCTTTAATATGTTAATTGTGTCCATATACACACGTTTATATACAGTGTGTCCGGACATGGACTAGCGATATTCTAAATACTTAAATATAAGCTATTTTAAAGTACAATTACACTATAGGCTTAGGTCCAATATACTTCCCCGCTATGTGGCAGCCATTTTGTTTTTTTTTGTTGAAGTATGCTCTATGCGAGTACAAAAAAAATCATATATCTCAAAGTTTTAGTCATACTGAGATAAAAATAGGCTTATTCGAAAGGCAATAATATTGTCTACCGTCTGCACTACAAAGCAATATGTTCACAATTCCATAACTTTTGAAAAAAAATGTGAAAGTCGAAAAAAAAAACAAAAAATTATGCAATTCAACCAATAATTGTTAATTACTACAAAAACAACCCCGAGAGCTTTTTTATTTTTTATACTAGATCGACAGTTTTTGAGCTAAGCTACAATACAACATAAAATTCACAACTGTATGTCTAATACTTTAAGAGTTATTGTTGTATGAACATAGCGTATGCGCAAGCACAAAAGGCCTTTGTCGGAACCCTAAACAGGAAATCATTAAAAAAACATAACATTCATATTGAATTTTATTTAATGTTTTTTCCAATATTAAATGAAGATTAAAATATCTAAAGCAGTTGCTCAAAGTGGCCACCTCCAGCTTGTAGACACACTACGGCTCTCTGTGCCACCTGGGTTGATGAGCGCCTAATTAAATCCAAATCGGATCTAATTTCTTCGGCGGCTGCCATAATTTTTGCGACGAGTTCTTCCCTGGTATTTGGAACTGTAGCGTATACTTTTTGTTTCATATGACCCCACAAAAAATAATCCAAGGGTGTCAAATCGGGTGAGCGAGGCGGCCACGCTACTACACCACCACGACCGATCCACGGCTGTAGATTATTATTTAAATATTCTCTCACTGCTCGAGAAAAATGCGCGGGTGCACCATCGAGCTGGAACCACATACGCCGACGGTATGATAGAGGTAGGTCCATGAGGCTGTCCGCAAACTGTGTCTGTAAGAATTCTAAAAATCTAGCGCCGTTTAATGTAGGTGGCAATTCCAATGGCCCTATCAGCCTATCGTTGATTATGCCGGCCCACACATTTACTGAGAATTCATGTTGAAATGAGCTTGGGCGCACCGCCCTTGGATTTGCGGAGCACCAGAGATGGTCGTTTCTGTGGTTTGTAATCCCAGCTCTTGTAAATTTGGCTTCATCAGTCCACAGTATTCTTTGTAAAAAATTACGGTTCTGTCTCAAATTTCTATTTATCCACGAACAAAACACAGATCTCGCAGCAAAATCTGGTTCGATCACGTCTTGAACCCGTCGAAAATGATAAGGGTGTAACCCTTCTCTTTTCAAAATTCTCCATACATGCCACTTAGACATTCGAAGTTGCACTGAAATCCGTCTAACGCTTAGTCTAGGATCATTGGTTATTAGTCTAAGCACTTCTTCTTCATCTTCGGGCGATACCAAGCGATTGCGTTCATTAACAGCTCTTTGAATACCTCTTTCCGCTAATCTTGAATGCACGTCGATAAAAGTTTGGCGACTCGGTGTAGGCCTGTTAGGGTACCTTCGTCGATATTCTTGTACAGCCAAATTTGCACTTCCATTGCAAAAGCCATACACAAAGTGTATGTCAGCAATATGTTGCGATGAATATTGACGCTGTGCCATACTTTATCACACTTTTAAATACAAAACACTAACGCAGCACGTAAACAGCACGGACGGTAAGTGAAAGTAGCGATAGCGATCACAACGCAGGGCGAGGGACAACTAAACTAACCCAACTAATAATTTGTCCTTAAAACTGATTTTGTTTCAGGTAGTGGACTAATACGTTCTATCTCGCTTACTCACGGTAGTAACGAACAGTATTTCTCGCCTGCTCTCAGATGGAATACAGTGAATGCCATAAATGACACTCTGGCGGTTAACAAAGACGTTTTGTGCTTGCGCATACGCTATGTTCAAACAACAATAACTCTTAAAGTATTAAACATACAGTTGTGAATTTTATGTTGCATTGTAGCGTAGCTCAAAAACTGTCGATCTAGTATAAAAAATAAAAAAGTTCTCGGGGTTGTTTTTGTAGTAATTAACCATTATTGGTTGAATTGCATAATTTTTTGATTTTTTTTTCGACTTTCACATTTTTTTTCAAAAGTTATGGAATTATGAACACATTGCTTTGTAATGCAGACGGTAGACAATATTATTGCCTTCCGAATAAGCCTATTTTTATCTCAGTATGACTAAAACTTTGAGATATATGATTTTTTTTGTACTCGCATAGAGCATATTTCAACAAAAAAAACAAAATGGCTGCCACATAGCGGGGAAGTGTATTGGACCCAAGCCTATAGTGTAATAGTACTTTAAAATAGCTTATATTTAAGTATTTAGAATATCGCTAGTCCATGTCCGGACACACTGTATATACGTCGTTTTCACTTAAAAATAGAAGACAGTAATCATTTACGGTGAAACCGGTCAATTTTCCCTCTATATTGTTTACAAGTTCTTTTATGGTACCATTGGGTGTAACATAATGATATCATTATGATGGTCAGATAGGCAGTCACTCCACGTAAAATACTGGTATTCAGCTGCATCCTGTTAGACTGGAAGCCGACCCCAACAGAGTTGGGAAAAGGCTAGGCAGATGATGAGGTGTAACATAATGAAGGCTCAGTAAGGCTCAGTTCGGCTGCCTACGCCGTCAGGAAAGTAAGACAATACACTGACGTTGATACAGCTCGTTTAGTATATTTTAGTTATTTTCACAGCGTTATGTCCTACGGTATTTTGCTGTGGGGCAAAGCAGCTGATATACAAAATATATTTGTCGTTCAAAAACGAGCTGTTCGAGCAATTTATCAGCTAGGTGCTAGAGTTTCTCTAAGACTGTCGGCGAAGAGACCCGTCGAAGTAAAGTCTTGTCGGTGTTCAGTCTGTCGGCGTAGTGTCTGTCGGCGTAGTGTCTGTCGGCGTAGTGTCTGTCGGCGTAGTGTCTGTCGGCGTTTAGTCGTACACTGCGTTGGCAGAGCGGGAATATTTGACGTATTGGATAATCGAGTTGGATTGTCCATGAGTTTAGAAGGAGTATTGTTTATTCGTCGTGGCATAATAAGATTGGTGTCGCGAACCCACTGCTCGGACATCATTGTTTGATTAACGTTTTAATTCATAATTGCAAAGTTCAGAGACTCTTATATTTTTTAAACTTTTCATTAAATTTTATGTAACAGTGAATATGTACTTCGTTTTGGGCTCGTATTTTACCCCGATGACGCCCACTAAAACCCATGACCGCTAATGACGATGTCGAGATGAATAGTGCTTCTCCGACATATATGTAATAAGGTATATTATTATATATTATATTCATAGTTTTAATAGGTTTATGCGTATCTTTATATTTAAAATATTTATTCCTACATTTTCATGATTGCACCTACCACTGTTTGTCTCTGCATCACCCAAAGGTTGGCTGGTAGAAAATGCCTATGGCATTAAGTCCACCTCTGCAGATTTATGTGCTTGAAGTATTAAATAATAAATCAATATTTTCCTTTATTAAATCAATCTTACGTCCTCATTATACAATTATACATATATTTTGTCTCCAAGTGAATTCAGACATGCTTTCCTAGGATTAATTAAACGACTCCCTGAAAGCATAAAATACATATATACAGACATATGTAGTTCATAATGCCACAGTATTTTTTTTTGGTATGGGGCCCATACAAATTTATCTCATATTGTCCTTTATTTCAGTTTTTCATAACTCTAATGTCGATGACGTGGTTCCTTAGAACACTGCAGTTAGAGTATTGGTGAGCCACCTCAAGGGCTCTGCATAGTGGCTAGCAGTAGTGCGTACAGTGTGAAGGTGCGTGTTTACATGGTGTGCGGGAGTACTGACATGCGCCAGGTGGCTCGCGCGCTGCGGCTCCTTGAGTGCCGGCAGCGCCGACACCAGCACCGAGCGCGAGCGCGTCACCGAGCGCGCCAGCTTCGCGAACTTCGACAGCCCTGCGAGCAGGTATCAGTAGCATCACACACCGAGAGTTTCACATCTTTACGAAGTTTATTAGTTGGGTTTGTGTAAGAGAGGCTCGCTCCCCCAACACTGCCAAGGCAAGGATTAAGCAAATAATTGTTAATGGCACGGATCTTCAGCGCAGGCGAAAGGCAGCGCTCAAGATCTGTGTGGATTACTGTAATGTTGAGGAGAGTGCAATGTCCCCTGTGAGTGTAGTGCGTCGTGTGGTGTACTGGCCTCCTTTGGGGTCGTCGGCGTCGATGGGTTGCTTGAGCGCCGTGATGTCGCGGAACGTGAGCAGGAACAGCACCACCAGCTCGCGCTCGTTGCGGATGGGCGCCACGTGCACCAGCAGCCACAGCGGCGTGCCTGCATAGGGAGACACGTGTCAGTATTGGCAACTCGCCGCTGCGACACTACGCGCGGGTACGTACGGTTCTTCTTGTAGAGCAGGATCTCGAACTGGTCGGCGAGGTGGTGGTCGAGCGCGCGGTCCACGCGCTCCACCGCCTCCTTCTCCGTCAGCTCGCCGTACATCCACGTGCACCTACAACACGCACACGTCACCGCCACGCCACCGCCACCACACACATGCACACGCACTAAACTGTTAATTCCCATAATAATTAACAAGCACATTGAAAGACCGACACAACATCACTGCATCATACTTGCAATGCTGGCCTCGTATTGGGCAAACTGTAGCATTGTAGCGCTGACAATTATGTATACCAAGTGATGTCGCTTAGGCCTCAAGCAGGTAAGTTTGCCCGGGAAAACGCAATCCCACATGGGCGTAACCGGCATGCTGAAGCCGGCGCTCACTAGACCGCACGACGCGGCCTGGCACGGCGAGGAATGAGCATTTGTATGCCGAAACCTGCAGCGGCATGCCGCAGCTTACCGCGATATGCTCAAGTCCCCTTGTGACGATATTAACAAAATGTGAGTGTTAAGAGTATAAAATTAGATTGAAAATCATTTCCGCTTCTGAAAATCATTTGGGAGACCATGCCGCGCTGCGCTACCTGGTGAGCGCCGGTCCTTATTATCGTTATGCCTCTTGGTCGGTGGTGTGAGTGAATAGGTCAACGAGTTAAAGGGCTTTGAAAGTCCATGGCATACCTACCAGATCGCCATTTTGTTTTTTTTTGTTTTTTTCAAAATGGCAGCTCCGCCTGAAACCTATTAAATCAATATTCTTGTATGTTAATATCTCAGAAACTTGACACTTTACAGGGTTTGGTCTTAAAGTTAGAAAACATTAAGACCAAACCCCGTAGTGTCAAGTTCTTTGCGTCGATGTCAGCTATCGATTTATATAGATTTCATGCGAAATGAAAAAAAAAAGAATAAACAATATTGCGCGACAACATGCCAGGCTCCATATAAAAATCTTCAATCCCCTTTGGGTTTCCTAACCCAGCGTTTACAGCAAATCATAAAGCTTGTATTCAAAGCTTGTAGACAGTTGTCAGAAATGAGAGCAAAATACTTAGCAAAACATGTCTGAAACAATGTCAATACCTGTATCATATATGTATGTTATGATCATACGAAGAAGGCATGAGCTGTGAGTCTGTGAGCATTCAGCACCTTAATTGTATGTTATGATCATACGAAGAAGGCATGAGCTGTGAGTCTGTGAGCATTCAGCACCTTAATTGTATGTTATGATCATACGAAGAAGGCATGAGCTGTGAGTCGGTGAGCATTCAGCACCTTAATTGTATGTTATGATCATACGAAGAAGGCATGAGCTGTGAGTCTGTGAGCATTCAGCACCTTAATTGTATGTTATGATCATACGAAGAAGGCATGAGCTGTGAGTCTGTGAGCATTCAGCACCTTAATTGTATGTTATGATCATACGAAGAAGGCATGAGCTGTGAGCTGTGTCTGTGAGCATTCAGCACCTTAATTGTATGTTATGATCATACGAAGAAGGCATGAGCTGTGAGTTTGTGAGCATTCAGCACCTTAATTGTATGTTATGATCATACGAAGAAGGCATGAGCTGTGAGTCTGTGAGCATTCAGCACCTTAATTGTATGTTATGATCATACGAAGAAGGCATGAGCTGTGAGTCTGTGAGCATTCAGCACCTTAATTGTATATTATGATCATACGAAGAAGGCATGAGCTGTGAGTCTGTGAGCATTCAGCACCTTAATTGTATGTTATGATCATACGAAGAAGGCATGAGCTGTGAGTCTGTGAGCATTCAGCACCTTAATTGTATGTTATGATCATACGAAGAAGGCATGAGCTGTGAGTCTGTGAGCATTCAGCACCTTAATTGTATGTTATGATCATACGAAGAAGGCATGAGCTGTGAGTCTGTGAGCATTCAGCACCTTAATTGTATGTTATGATCATACGAAGAAGGCATGAGCTGTGAGTCGGTGAGCATTCAGCACCTTAATTGTATGTTATGATCATACGAAGAAGGCATGAGCTGTGAGTCTGTGAGCATTCAGCACCTTAATTGTATGTTATGATCATACGAAGAAGGCATGAGCTGTGAGTCTGTGAGCATTTAGCACCTTAATTGTATGTTATGATCATACGAAGAAGGCATGAGCTGTGAGTCTGTGAGCTTTCAGCACCTTAATTGTATGTTATGATCATACGAAGAAGGCATGAGCTGTGAGTCGGTGAGCATTCAGCACCTTAATTGTATGTTATGATCATACGAAGAAGGCATGAGCTGTGAGTCTGTGAGCATTCAGCACCTTAATTGTATGTTATGATCATACGAAGAAGGCATGAGCTGTGAGTCTGTGAGCATTCAGCACCTTAATTGTATGTTATGATCATACGAAGAAGGCATGAGCTGTGAGTCTGTGAGCATTCAGCACCTTAATTGTATGTTATGATCATACGAAGAAGGCATGAGCTGTGAGTCGGTCAGCATTCAGCACCTTAATTGTATGTTATGATCATACGAAGAAGGCATGAGCTGTGAGTCAGTGAGCATTCAGCACCTTAATTGTATGTTATGATCATACGAAGAAGGCATGAGCTGTGAGTCTGTGAGCATTCAGCACCTTAATTGTATGTTATGATCATACGAAGAAGGCATGAGCTGTGAGTCTGTGAGCATTCAGCACCTTAATTGTATGTTATGATCATACGAAGAAGGCATGAGCTGTGAGCTGTGTCTGTGAGCATTCAGCACCTTAATTGTATGTTATGATCATACGAAGAAGGCATGAGCTGTGAGCTGTGTCTGTGAGCATTCAGCACCTTAATTGTATGTTATGATCATACGAAGAAGGCATGAGCTGTGAGTCTGTGAGCATTCAGCACTTAATTGTATGTTATGATCATACGAAGAAGGCATGAGCTGTGAGCTGTGTCTGTGAGCATTCAGCACCTTAATTGTATGTTATGATCATACGAAGATGGCATGAGCTGTGAGCTGTGTCTGTGAGCATTCAGCACCTTAATTGTATGTTATGATCATACGAAGAAGGCATGAGCTGTGAGCTGTGTCTGTGAGCATTCAGCACCTTAATTGTATGTTATGATCATACGAAGAAGGCATGAGCTGTGAGCTGTGTCTGTGAGCATTCAGCACCTTAATTGTATGTTATGATCATACGACGAAGGCATGAGCTGTGAGCTGTGTCTGTGAGCATTCAGCACCTATGTTATGATCATACGACGAAGGCATGAGCTGTGAGCTGTGAGTCGGTGAGCATTCAGCACCTATGTTATGATCATACGACGAAGGCATGAGCTGTGAGCTGTGAGTCGGTGAGCATTCAGCACCTATGTTATGATCATACGACGAAGGCATGAGCTGTGAGCTGTGAGTCGGTGAGCATTCAGCACCTATGTTATGATCATACGACGAAGGCATGAGCTGTGAGCTGTGAGTCGGTGAGCATTCAGCACCTATGTTATGATCATGCGACGAAGGCATGAGCTGTGAGCTGTGAGTCGGTGAGCATTCAGCACCTATGTTATGATCATACGACGAAGGCATGAGCTGTGAGCTGTGAGTCGGTGAGCATTCAGCACCTATGTTATGATCATACGACGAAGGCATGAGCTGTGAGCTGTGTCTGTGAGCATTCAGCACCTATGTTATGATCATACGACGAAGGCATGAGCTGTGAGCTGTGTCTGTGAGCATTCAGCACCTTAATTGCTTAACACACTATAGATCACAATCTGAATCATTTTGAAGGATATTGATATTTATATTGCCAATCCAGCGCTTCATGTTTTCGAAAAATTTGTCTGCTCAACAACGTAAATAACGCAATTACCTAATGTTTTTGAGCGGTCAAAATGAAACCCATTCCTACTGTTAGTGTGTTACGCAGTTACCCTGCTGGTTGATTGATTTACTAGGAATGCGGTGGAAAACTCTGAAATAGGCAGGTAGGTCATGTTTGCAGAACTTACAAAACACAACGACATACATACTGACACCTTTTTCCCACGGAGTTAGGCAGAAACTACAGAACGCCACCCGCTACGATCCTAACATAAAAAAGTACCTACTCCTTTTTGCTTCGATTATAATAATAATATTATCAACGATGCAAAAAGGAATACTTACTAGTAGGTATTATATTTGAAGAAGATCGTCGTGTAGTTTTTGAGACGGCTCTTTGAGGGATAATATGCAATACAAGCTTATTTTAGTGTCGATTTAATCAATATTCTGCATGTAATACTTATTGCAATATTCGTCGTGACTACGTACGGAACCCTTGTCTGGTCCGGGCCGGTTTTCATTTTAGCATTTAGGAACCACAATCATTGTAATACCTAGTTGGGTTTTCCTATCGGAGTATTTAGTGGTTTCACACTGGGGGGTTAAAAATAATATAATTATATAGAATTTCTCCAGCTTAATAAGATTACCAATTTTACCAAATTTCTCAAAGAGAACGTCTTGTGGATTCTCAACATTTGACTTTTTGATTACAGATATGGAGGACACCACATAGAAAAAAAGCATTGGGTTGAGTGGATTTGGATGAAATTTGGCACATGGGTAGGTAGTAGACACACACACACAGGTGATGGACAGGTTAGGAAATAGGGTAAATAAGTACTTTTTATCCCGGTAGTAGTACCAGTAGGATAACTTCCGATGTCAATGTGGGCAAAGCTAGCAAATACTACAGTTCCTCATAACGATCACCTAAATAGCTTATCACATACTCATAGAAATGCTATATACCTGCATGACTTCTGCATGACCTCGGCGCGGTTGTAGCCGCTCATCTTGCAGAAGGTCTCGTTGCAGTACACGATGGGGTAGTCCACGATCTGCGCGTTCGCCAGCAGGAAGCTGCTGTCTGCTGCAGGGAAGCGACACACGTTACAGAACGTCCCGGCAACTACTAGCATGCTCGTTCCCACCGCCGACCAGTGTTTCCAAGTTCCAGTCTAAAGGGTGCCTATGGGTGCCGGTGTAATTACAGGCACAGGAGATATTCAGCTTAGTGTATGAGATCACACGCATATGTCCATGGCGGCGGTGAGCACAGAACACCAGATGGTCAGGGACGGTAGCAGGGGTGACTCACGCTGCGAGGAGGAGCGGCGGATGATGTTCTCGAGGAAGGTGTTCTGCGGGGCCACGAGCCCCCGGCGGCCGCCCGGCATGCCGGCGCGCGCCGCTCGCCGCTAGCGCCACCCAGCCGGCCGTCACATGCCGCGCCTGTCACACAAACACCACATAGCTCACGTCATTTACAACAACTGTTTCAATAGTGGGTACGCACCCGAGCATGCTCAGTGGTGAGCGATACACGCGGTAGCGGTTTTGTCCCTAGATTGAAAGTCCATGTTTCCGGCGATGCCCGACTTGGGCCGGATTCCGTCGAAGCGTTATTCATGCATGAGCATGGATACGCGGCGAGGTTGCGAGCCAATCTAGCGGGCATCCTCGAAAATGTGAACAAAAAAAAAAACCCAGAATGATTCAGTAGTGTATCTGCCTAATATAGTGTATCTGCCTACTATAGTGTATCTGCCTACATACATCGCGAGTTTGATGTACAGGGTGACAGGGACATCAAAACTGTAGACATGAATTCAGCATATGATTCTAGACTCTAGTATAGTTTATCGTCGGTTATAAAAAAAATCTGCTGTTTCATAGAAAAGCTTATTTATTTTTCAGGTTCAGAATCATGTAGGTACTGAATCCATTTGGTTACAATTTGCGAGTAGACCTCCTTGTCACCCTGTAATCCCATTTGTTATCCAACTATGCAGAACAAGAACATATTAAGTGTAAGAAATCTGTAAATTACGCGCTCCAACCCTCTTAAAGGGAGGTGCAAGCCTGTATATTAGATGAAACCTCTGGGGTACCAAGCCGTAGAAAGCTGAAATTTCGAATGCAGGCTAGGACGGCAGTTAAACAAAAAAAAATGATATTTGTAACTTTCACCCTCTAACCCCCTTAAACATAACCGTACCGGCACTCGTGCGGCTTGCTTGTGGTTTTTGTCGCGGATCAGATCACTATCCCCACTGCGCGAATTGTTGTTTATGCACTATCACGCGCCATAGGTGTGCGCCGGACCTCCCGGCTGCTCGGCCCTACTGTGTGCCTTAGGTGGTTGCGATATGACTGATAACTTATGCCTTATGTCAGTCTATTCTGAATTACTGCATAACTGTGTGGGGGGGTGCAGCAAAACCCCTCTTACTGCCTGTAGAACGAGCACAGAGAGCTGTGCTTAAAGTTATGACTTTTAAACCCTTCAGGTACCCGACAGTTCAGCTTATGGATGACTGTCAAACTTTATCTGTGAGGCAAGTATTTGTACTGGGTACAATCTTGAGGAAACATAGCTCTCTTGAATACAACATAAGCTGTGCACCAAAACGCCGTCCATATGCAGTATGCCAACAATCCCAACGACATCGTAGCTCCCTAGCCGCACGGCACTATAACGTAATTAGTTGTCGCCTGTATAATTACATAAATAAAAATTGCAACGTATATCCACTTACCAGATTCGAATGTAAAATAATAAAAAATATAATATAATATAATTTATTTATTTCAGACAATTCTAGTCCATAGTACTTCTGTAATAGAAACCATACAATGTCGTATTACTCGAAACTCATATAGGTCACATTCTCAAACATACATACACACACAACACACACACACCCTTACATACATACATACATACGTACATACATTATACAACCACATTACACACTATTAAATACATATTCATACATAAATAGTCATACATACATAGTCTTTATCACACTTTTGTTTATTTTATTTTATTTTTTTTGTTTTTAAAACTTATTCTTCATTTTTTCTTTTTTTTTTTTTCTTTTTTGTTTTCCAAATTTTTACGTTTCCTCACTCATTAACACGATCCACTCAGAAGCTAATATAAGATAGCAAAATAAGCTCGAGGGACCTGGTACTCATAACACAAGTTAAATCTTAATTTGGGTACCAGAGTTCAACAAAACTTAGCATTTAAATGATTCTCTGTGTAATGTAATGCTTGTGTTTTCTCTCTGTGAACTAATTGCAATAAATTATTATTATTATTATTATATATTACTGCGCCGCGCTGTGTTACGCCCCTATTCAATAATTATGTATAGTCTGTTAAATGATTCGTCGGATATGGATGATATAGATGATGAGGGTAAAAATAAAGAAGAGCAGGTGTTAAGAGCAGAAAAGCGAGCAAGAGAGGACAGTACTGAAAACGAAGGTTGGGCAGAAGTTAAGGGGAGTACAAAAAAGATATGTCGAGATAGCAAAAACTCAGTAAAAGAAGAAAAGTATGAGGTCTATTTGTCTTTCAAGGAACGTCTCCCGAAACAGTTTGCAATCGTAAGTATTTTAAAAGAAAATAATATAACAAAAAATATCCAAGTTAAATATTTAAATCCTTTTAAAATGCGCTTTCAATTTGAATGTGAATCGGCTGCGCAGAAACTTATAATAAATGTGCGAGAAACTTCTAGAGAAAGGATGGAAAGCCTTGCAGCTGTCTGTCTTATATGGCTTAATCAAGGATGTAGACCTGGATTTCTCTGAAGAGGAGATCCTCGAAAATATTTCATATCCGGCCCCCGCCAAGCTTATATCATCCAAGAGGCCAGACCGTCGCAACAGGGATGAAGGTGGTTGGTGCCCTAGCCAAACCCTTCCACTTTGTTTTGACGAGAATCATCTACCAGCAACCGTTTGTGTATATGATATAAACATAAAGGTTTTGCCTTACATACACCAGATATCCCAATGTTCCCAATGTTGGATGTTAGGAAATGTGCCCCTGGAAAAACGTGGTATGCCTGAAGTGTGGGCATCATGCAAATTGCGACACTTTATTGTTTACCTGTGTCAACTGCAATGGTAACCACATATCTCTTAGCAAGACTTGTCCAGTGTATAAGAAGGAGAGAAGGCTAAGGGAAATTATGGCTGAGTTTGGTTGCACATACAGAAAAGCCCAAGAATGTTATGTTCCTCCCGAAAATTCCGGTCCCCCCCGAAATTGTCGGCCTCATCAAGCTCCGGTAGCCCCAGAAAATCGTCACTTCTACACTTCTTGCAGGTGAACCTTCACAAGTCAGGAAACCGAATTCAGGAACCTCCTTTCATCACACTTTTGCCGAAATTGTCCAGACTAAGGCCACTGTTCACAAAATGCAAACTCCTACCATGGTCAGGGATGACCCTCCAAAACCCAAAATACAGTCTCAAAAAAATAATAATGAGCCACCTAAAGAAAACTGGATGTTTTGGAATTCAGATGCAGACGATAAAGACTTTCATCAATCACCTGATGATGGAGAGGGGAACAATGAACGTGAACGTATCTTTCAATTCCTCAAAAAGACTAGCTTAATTTATAAGATAAGGCGTGTCTACCAATTTTGCCTAGAATGGTTAACCTTAGTGTCAGTGAGTGTTGTTTCAGAGTGGCCGTGGATAAAAGCATTGTTTAACTTTTTCATTCCTTGTGATGGCTAACAAATTAATTATAGTAACTACACAAATCTGTTAAAGCGGTATCGATAAAATAACGGTATCGAGGTAGTGTCCGTACAGCTATTTAATTCTCATCCGTTTGAAAATATGGTTGCTGTTTATTGTCCAACTAGAATCATGACCACTCAGCAGGATTGGGATAATCTGTTATCATTATGGCCATCCAAAACTTTGATTCTCGGTGATTTTAATGCACATCACGTCAGTTGGTCTTATAAAACTGACCGCAGAGGCAGTCTAATTCACGAATCGCTTATAGACAGCAACTTTTTTTCTTTGAACGATGGAACACATACGCGAGTTCGATTAGTTGACAACAACTTGCAACAGACTTCTCCAGATATACATATCACTGATTTCTATGATTTCGATGGGAATATTATCTTTAAATTCATCAGATCGGATTCTACATCCGATGATGGAAAAATTCGTAAACATGTCAGTGATCAGCTCGTCATAATTTTCAGCTCTACGGTTTCCAAGAAAACCATGAACTATTATAAAATAGTTAATAAAATGAAAAAACGAGAAAATAAACTCACCGTCCAGATTGTATCTGCAAGAGTTAAATGACACATGTGGAGCCCATTTTATGTCTTGATTTTTAACAGGTAGATTGAAGTAAGCGAGATATGCCTCGCAAATCTTTAAATTTGTACTTAAATCATACTTTCTCTCCCTCACTTTCATAAATTTGCCGCAAATATAGTAAAACGAGTCAGCGTCTCGTTTACAACTTCTCGTAGCCATTTTGTACTGGCCAATACAGCGAAAAGACATATGAAACACGTTATTTCTCTGTAATATCCAAACACATTCTGTCGTACACAACGAGCGGCGGAAGAAACACTACTACACGCCCTCTTACCTCTCTTTCTACACCAATAGCGTGCAAAGACCGAAATTCATTGGGCGCGAAAATCAAAAATGGTCAAAACGCTCTAAGTTCTTAAAAAGCAAATATTTTCGATTTGTAATCACATTTTTTTTTATATATGTGCTTATATAATCAGAATATATGAAGTAAACCCCATGCGCAAAAATTTTATTTTCTTTTGTTGACCGGTGTTATTGGCAGCTGTTCCCTCCACCCTAATAGAAAAGTTCAGACCTTCAGAAGACGAACGGTGCCGGGCTCATCGCCATATTAGTATTAGTTTTCGAGTTATAAGCATCGGAAATTTTTACTAAGGGTCGCAGCGACCCTGACTATTCAGGGTCGCTGCGACCCTTGTGAGGTATATTTGAAAATTTAAAAAAAGTTGGGTTTTTTTTCTGTGTATTATAACTGATATTATTGGTGAGTAAAACTATAGTTAATTTTATTTCTTACTTAATTTAATTGTTTATAATAATAAAATAGTTATACTGAGAAAATATTGCACCAGCAATTAGCGTTTTGGCTCGGTTAAATCATATCGGTACATTTTAAATAAGACTTAATTGATAAACTTCAAGTCAACTTGGCATAGAATAGAGATGTGTACATACATTGTTTTTAGCTATAAACTTTGCAGGTATATTAACAAACATGCTGGGTTATTTTCAACAGTATTTCATTTATTTTCAACCCTTACGTTTTCTCAGTGTAAATTTTGTTAAATTATTAAGTGAAAAATATAATTTTAGTTTTTCGCGTCTTGTAAATTTCTGATAATAAAATTTGATGGTGAAAATAAAATCAGCATGCGCCGAATGCCAAAAGTCTATGTGTAACCGACATCGAAGTTCACGGTGTGTGATATGCTCTTAATAAATACTGTTTTCTGGGATTGGCAAGGAATGATTTTCTGGGAACTCCTCGAATCTCATCAGACTATTAACGCCAATCTGTATACGCAGCAGCTTTGCAAACTAGCAGAGATGTTAAAAATTAAGCGGCAAAAACGACTTGGAGTCCAACTTTTGCATGACAACGCACGACCTCATTGCGCCAAGTGAACACATAAACAGCTGGAGGAGCTAGGATGGCTGACTGTTCCACATCCACCATATAGCCCGGATCTTGCGACTTCAGACTTTCATTTATTTCGAGCTCTTAAATTTCATTTACTAGGAAAAAAATTCGAAAATTCTGGAAGTATTAAAATTGAACTTGAAAATTTTTTCGAGTCCCAGCCTGCCTCATTTTGGGAGAAGGGTATTCAAATTTTGCCCAGTAGATGGCTGACTGTTGTTGATAACGAGGGAGACTATATAATTGATTAAATGTGTTTTTTATTAATAAAAAATATTAATAATAATTTGTCTTTTAACTGGCAATAATTTATGAGACAACCTAATAATATTCGAACAAAGGAAAAAAATCGATATTTTCTGAATGGCTTGACCGATTTAGCTAAAATTTTGATGTTTTAGATACAACTATAATGTATTTTTTTAAAAATTGGTAACTTGTAAAAACATGTATAACCTCAAAAAAATTTACTTTTCATTTTTAATTTTTTTTTTTTTCGGCTATTTGCGATCTTGGTACAATTACCAAAGTTTTTGTGCAAGTTTTTTAGTTCATCAAAAGTAACATATAATTAATTCAGATTTTTTTTTCTGGGTGAGTCATAGTTAAAAAAAATATATATCAGAAAATATTTTATTTTTTGAGGTTATGTTCGACGTAAAATCATAAAAATTCTCTCGTGTTTTTCTTACTTCATTAAAAGTAACATATCACAGAACTTTTTTCCGGGTGTGGTCATAGCTGAAAAAAAACAAAATATCAGAAAATATTTTTTGAAGTGAAAACTTCTTTAGCGGCGTTGTACACTTTTTTTGTAACGGGTAAAAAATGTAAAACTCGCGTCAGGACACGTGACCCTGATCGAAAATTCGTAAGACTGATGGTGAGTACACAGCCGGCGGCGCGGCGTAGGCGAGGAAGTATCCCCCTCTCTTTCTACGGCGCGGCGAAAATGTATGCCTGCGCCTGTTGTTTAGTTTAGGTGGGGCAGGGTGCTTGCGCGAATGTTCGTGTGTGTTTATGTTACAGAAACAAACTTAACTTAAATGAATGAATTAATTAGAATTGTAGTTAGAATGTATTGATAGACTTGAAGGTACATCTCTCGACAATAAATCTGCAATTTGGGAACTACAGATAACTGATGGAACATATGGCACACCTCCGGTGGACGTGAAAAAATTAAAAAATTAATAAAATAATGGTTCTGGTAATAATGATGGTGAAAAAGTCGTCGAAATTATGGATGGAAGTTGATTTTTCTGAGAGATAAACTTTTTAATGTAATATAAATTGTCATGTTTGTGCAAGATAGCGCAATAAATAAATATTGTATTCTACGACATAAATGATAGTACTTTTATACTGATAATTAGAGCAATTCGTGCAAAATGATTCCCTAACCATTCCAAAATCCATCACGCAGTCTTACTCAACGTAAATTTAACGCTGCCTAAGCTAAATCGTCCTCAGACTACTAGCAAATTAAACACAAACAAACTCGAATATGATTTGTGCAACATTGATTTTAGCCTCGTTTACAATACTGCTGACGCTAATTTGTCTTTATCGTACTTAATAAAACATGTTCAACAAGCAATATTACGTAACACGACAGTTTCTAAAGTAAATAAGAAATTTTATAATATTAAACCATGGATTACTCCAGGACTAATTAGGTGTATAAGACACAGAGATAAACTTCATCAGAAAACTAAAAGATACCCTGATAACCTAATAATTCAAACCACCTATAAAAGATACAAGAATTTCTGCAACAATCTCCTAAAGAATTTAAAAAATGATTACGATAAAACTGAATTACACAAAGCAGGTAAAAATACCAAGCAACTTTGGAAACATATTAAAAAGGTCACTAATATATCTAAACAGCGTGAATCAAATTCGAGTTTATTGCTGGCTAATCCATCACAACCCTTATCAGCTAACAATGTAAATAATTTTTTTGTAAATGTTGGGAAAACTCTTTCCGAACAGATTCCGAAATACTGCGGCCAACCGTATTGCCAAAAATCAAGCAATAGCTATAACCCAAAATCTTTTGCTTTGTTGGATACTGATGAAGATAAAATAACCCGAATCATTTCTGGGCTAAAAGACGACTGTGCTGGATGGGATAATATAAGCAATAAGATTCTTAAACTCTTTAAGCATATTTTGGTACCTCCCTTAACGCATATATTTCGATTCTGTCTTTCCGAAGGAATTTTCCCTCGTTTTCAAAAAAAGGCAGTTGTAATCCCTATCTTTAAATCTGGAAGTAAAGACGTAGTTAATAATTATAGGCCGATATCCTTACTCCCCTCAATTTCAAAAATACTAGAGAAAATTATAAACCGTAGACTAGTTCAGTACCTAGAAAAAAACAACATCTTATCCCCTGCTCAATTTGGTTTTAGAGCCAAACTGTCCACAGCTGATGCGGTGCATAGCCTGACTGATTATATTTCAGAAGAACTCGGCAAAGGAAACCAGACCCTGGGAGTCTTCCTCGATTTAGCCAAGGCCTTCGACACGGTGTCTGTTTCTGTTCTTTTGAACAAATTAGAGGTCATAGGAATAAGGGGAACGTCGCTGAAACTTTTTACGGACTATTTAGACCACCGGTACCAATGTGTTAGAATAGATAATATCACGAGCGATGAGCAGAAAAATACTGGTTTTGGTGTTCCCCAGGGGAGTATTCTGGGCCCCACCCTCTTCCTTATTTATATTAACGACTTGTGTAATCTAAATATTAAAAACGGTAAAATAATATCCTATGCCGACGACACGGCGTTAATATTTTGCGCTAAAACCAGTATCGAACTGTTCGAAATCGCTCAACTAGGTTTTAATACTGTGACTAATTGGCTACATAGCAATTTACTAACATTAAATGCCGATAAGACCAAATATATTCACTTCTCCATGCGCAAATCTCAACTTAATATTACTAACCCTTATTTATATGCCCATCAATGTGGTAATCGCGCAATCACTATGTGTAATTGTCCTTTTATCCACAAAACGAGCAACATAACATACCTAGGGGTAATAATGGATGACACACTGTCTTTTAAAAAACATATTGAAAGCCTAGTAAAAAGAGTGCGCAAACTAATATATGTTTTTAAAAAATTGCGAACATTAGCCGATTCAAAATTAATCACACAAGTTTATTTGGCCCTATGTCAATCTGTTATTCAATACTGTATCACTTCTTGGGGTGGTGCATCAAAAACTAATTTGCTTCCTCTTGAAAGAGCTTAGAGAGCAATTTTAAAGGTAGCAAACTTCCATCCCTTCTTTTTTCCCACCGCTCTGCTATATAAATCCTGCAATGTACTAACCGTTCGCCATCCGCCCCGACCCTTGCTCGAGCCAGCCCGCGCCGCTGAGCCTGTAGTACAAAATTCGCCCCTAAATAATTCCGATCCAGCCTGTCCCTTGCTGCCCTCTCCCAGCGACGCCCTAAGCCGAGGTCCGTACCCCACAGGGGGTGCCCTTAGCGTGTAGTCGCTTAGTTTTTAAGTTTTTAAGTTTTTTAAGCCCTGGCTGGAGGCCTTAATTTATTGAGGCATCCACAGGCAAGCCCGGTTAAGCAGTCGACAACCTCATAGGTTGAACTGCGAGATGCCATTCAAAAAAAAAAAAAAAAATAACCGTTCGCCAGCTTTTCATTATGCACTTAGTATTAAAACAGCACACCATGCTTGCCTACAATGCCGACAATACTAACAAGAGACGGAATGATCTTGTATGCATATCTAATGCAACCTCAAAACATGCCTTTGTAGAAAGATTTTTAACATTCCTAGGCCCATTCCTGTACAACAGATTAAATAGAAAATTATGTATCTATAAACTAAATTACTATAACTGTAAAAAAATTATACTTAAGTATTTACTAACCCTCGACTATGCACAGACAGAAGACCTACTTATTGTCTGCAAATAAAACTGCTAACATACTATTTTACTTTTATTTATCTAAGTTTTAATTAAGTTTTTACGTTAAACTCAGTGTTAATTTATTACATTAAGTATTCATGCATTTTCTAGCCTGAAGCACAGGTTCAACCTAGTTCAGGCAAATTAGCAACTGTGCACTATCGTAATTGTTAAGGTATTAATTGTAAATGTATCCCCTTTATATAAATAAACGATTTATTATTATTATTTATAAATATAAAAAATGCACAACGTTAATATTTAAGTTTTCACTTCTGCCGGCACTCCCGGAGTGCAACCCGTCGTTTTTTTTTTAGCTTATGTTCGACTTATAATCATCAACATTCTTCTGTTTTTTTTTTCACTTTTATAGTTTTGAAAAATGGCGTTGAAGTCGTACTGAAACATTTTCGTAGTGGTGTGATAAACAGAAGCATAGAGAAAAAGTATTCTCAGCCCTTCTCTTTTTTTTTTAACTATCATACACCTGGGGAAAAAATTCTAAATTATTATTATTTTTTATTATTTCTTTTTTTTCTTGGCCACCAACCTGTAGTAAGTTATCTTTTTCCAAAAATGGATGAAGATTTGCTAGATATACCAGACTTCTCCGAAATCTTTTTTATTTAAAATTGAAACTATTTCCTTAGAAAAATATTTTTTCTGGGTACATTTTATAATTACTAATAATGATTTTTGTAGTTCCTTGGGAGTTAGTACACCTATGTCTGTCATTTGAAATCAAAGAGTTGTTTTTAAATCTTAGTATGTATGCTATAACTCTTTGTAATTTATTTAGATTAGGGGAGTTTTTGATGAGATTAAGCAAATCTGACTAGGCGACAATAGATGGGTTTGCTACAGTAGATGCAGACACAGTTGCAGGTGGAATAGACAATTTGCAATTATTACAATTTGGGTGTACATATATAGTCCTTATTAGATAGCTCTGTGGGGCCATGCCACCATAGATTGATAAATTGCAATTTTTGTGGCTCAATTCCTCTAGAAAGCAGATCAGCGGGATTATCAGAAGTTTGCACATATGACCACTCAGCTTCACTTGTCAAATCATGTATATGCTTGACTCTATTTGCAATATACACTATTCGTCGCTTGAATAGGTTCGCTGTCAAACATGAACACATCGGCAGTTCTAGTCATATTACTGAAAAAGCAAAAGCTGTATTGTGCAGAACATTTCACTTATAAACATAAGGTGCAATCATATTAGAAATTAAATCGTGTTTAGTTATTACGAAAAAAATATTTATTTATTAACATGCGTCAAAAATCCGCGTCACATGAATAGGTTCATCGAATAAAAAAGCAAATGTTTTTAAAAGTAGTTATATATTTGATTCCTAATATTTTGTAAATTTGCCATTGTTTCGTATTATTTCAAAAATTCTATTAGGCATTGAATCATAAAGACCGCCGATGAATCATAGTGAGCGCCGTACTTATTCGCAAATAGCACAGGACGGGGTAATTTTAAAACCTCTAAGGATGACGAGTGGAACACTGTGCAAAGTAGACGACTTAAAAATCGTTTTATAGGAACACACGGTGCGGCGAAGGATCCTTCGGGTTTTAAGGCCGCAGAAAGTAAAATACCACTCTTTGTAAACAATGTGGATAGTGAGTCATCTCATCAGTCAAGTACGTTGCGGACTACATAATACAGAACCTGCAATATTTTTATTTTTGCCTTCATTTGAATGAATTTCATGTAGAATATACCAAGAGTATAATAAAACATTTAAATACTAAAATTTACTGAAAAAAATTGCGGTTTCAAACTGACAGTTTAAATTATCGCGCGAAAACGATCTACAGTTACGATGACGTCACTCCGGTCTGTCACTGGCCATATTTGTTCGTCGCTGGCTTTCATAGTTGCGTAATTTTCAACTTTCGAGATATTTTTTGAATAAATACATGTAAGATACTGTAAATTATAAAAAAAATGGACTAAGTATCCATCAACCTCAGCAAGGTAATTGCGGAACACACTATCAGTAGCAATGGGTTTCATTTTGACAGTTGAAGAACATTTTGCGTTTTTTACCTTGTTGACCAAACACATTTTTCGAACATTTGAAGCAATAGATTAGCAATATAAGCATATTCCTAATCTATTGCTTCATATGTTCGAAAAATGTGATCAAAATGATTCAAACTGAGATTAATATTGTGTACAGGCTGTCATAACAATGCCACAAATATCCCGAGAATAAGCCGAGTTGATTCGTGTTTTGTGAAAATGTGTCCATCGACTTCAACTAAGTTTCCAAATAAAATATTTTTAACTGGACCTTCTGACCCGAAGTTGAGAAAAAAGTGGTTCCAAGCTGCGAAGAGGGATGACAATTTATTCTTTAGACTGTCATTCGATGCTGTGAAGATCACCAACATTAACTTTCGGCAGATTCCTGGGATCTGCTTTTATGAACCCAACCCATTTTTATTAAAAAAATGCGATTAATTTCCGCAATAAAAGTGGTTTACGTTTACAACTATAACCTTAAATAAGTCATCATAACATGAGTGACGTCACTAGACGCTGATTGGCGGATTAAAATACGTTCCGTTTCACGTTATTTTAATTCGTAATTATTGTTAAAAATCAATATAAACTAAAATAAAAACGTTGTAGTGGTCCTTCTTTTATGTTTTTTTAACATTTTAGTCACAAAATATTGATAAATAGTATATCTGTATCTTCCCTATTATTAAGTAAGACGAATGTTGTAGTGCAATTAACTGATTGTGAGATAAAAATGAAACGACAGAGAGACTACAAGGCTTTCAAAGTTTTTGTTCCTAGACATAAGTTGGAAATATTCCTAGACAAGCAGTTGTGGCCTGAAGGTATTTCCTTTCGTCGTTTTATTAATTTCAAGGTGCGAAGCTTGCATGCTAGTCCATTTACAGTAGGGTGGAATAAAACCGGGACTCAGGCAATTAGAATAAGCGATTAATTGTGACTAGTACTACAAATCAGACTGTTAAAATGGTTAGCTTTAATTGCAAATCAGCTGCAAGATCTGTGGAGGGGATAAGGGAAATCTGTAAAACTGCTCACTTTATTGCACTGCAGGAAACTTGGCTATTGCCACATGACACTGCCTACATTGGATCGATTGACAATAACTTCGAGTAGGGGGAGTCCGGGAGAGTTTAGCAGTGGGGAGACAATAGCCACTGATCGTAGAATCTCTGTATAACTAGATTTTGCGACATTGCTACACTTCTTACAGCTCATAGGCGCTTCCCACCTTGCTCACGCGGCGATGTTGCGATCGGCAGTTTCGTTTTGGAGTTACAAATGAAAACACGATTTTGTGCCCGGTAAGTTATTTTTTTCAATTTTAGATATTTGATTGCTGTTGCTTACTGTTTATAGATTCCAGCATGTCATGAAATACATATCATTTGTGTAATTATCCTTGTAACCTTTACGACAGACAGTTTTCAATTAAATATTATAGTTTTTTTTTTGTAAATTGATTAACGGACAGCTTGACGTGGGGTGGGAGACATTACCATGGCGACGGGAGGAGACTTTACCCAGGGTAATCTCTCCCTCTGTTTCTCTTGCAATAATATTTTTGACGTGATAACGTCTTATAAATCGATGAACGCCGATATATATATATACACGGTGTAATTGACAGGTTGGCAAAAACTGAAACAGTAGCTTCAGACCATGATTTATGACTGAAAAACGTTGGAATTTTCTTCAGGAAAATTGTCGAATTTTCCGACCGTTTTTCAACTAGATTTGTGTTCTATTCATTTGTTACAACAAAATCCAGCCCTAAAAACATAATTTTAGTGAAAAAAAGCAAAAAAACTTAAACTCGGCAATGTAAATAATAATGATTTAAAAAGAAAATTCATACATACCGCGCGGAATCAGCTGTTAGCTCTAAAAGTTTACTGGCCTCCGACAGTACCTACGACAGACAGAGAAAGCATACCGCTCGCTCGCTCGCTCCCTTTGTGTGCTGTGCGCCGGCGCCTTTGCTTACGCGCCGACACTGCTAGGGTTGTACCACGTATGGAATTTAATACTTGTCATTTTATTTTTATTTATGTAAAATGCTTTATTAATAATTAAATACTCAGGAGTATGATTACTTATTTATTCTTTCTTAATTCCGAAAACCTTATTTTAAATCGTTAACCTTTCGAGTATCGTAATAAGAGACACAATAGAAAGACAACAGGTGTGAGGACGCCGGCGTCCTCGCGGTGCTTAACAGTTTGATCTACAGTATCAATTACGAAGCCACCCGAACTGTACACACGCGTTGCATTACAGTAATGTAAATTGGTTTAGATAAGTGGGACATAAAACATAAAAACATAGCGTCAATATTGCCAGATTCACATTCCTTACCCTGTCAATCCCGGAGCGAAAGCTGGCGTTCAAAAAGGTTTGCTTATTTTCGTTATTTACAGACTATTTATAAGAAAAACTTCTTGTTTACGTTCTTGAACAAAGACCCTATAAAAAAAAACGCTTATTTTATAATCTATGCGAATGCCGGCGTTTGCTTAGTGTTTAGAAAATGGCGCAAAATCGCGCGCGTGCCGCTTGGGGATTGACAGGTACTAGGTTTAAACTTAGAAGCAGAACCATGAGTAGAAGTAACAAGAGATAGCGGTTAATAACAATCTTTATCATACGATTACGATACGATTCTTTTTCAATACCTAGTTCTACATCTTTATCTCAATGGCAGGCCGAACACGGTAACTACTGTGCCATGGGCTCCTCGACTAACGTATCTAGTAATATTACCGAAATAAAATGTTTCATTTCATATCATGTGGGCAGCCCTATGCTACACGTGTCACAAACACTCTCAAAGGTTTGCCGACAAACGAAACCGTCAGCACTCACTCAGCCGTTAGTTCAGTTTGCCGCGATTGCTGGTGCGTTCTGGACGTCTATTTCGTTTTCTTTCAACTGTCGGGAGTTCGGGACTGTGTTGTGCGTTGAGTTGAGTTGTGTGTTTTTGTGTTTTTGTGTTGTGTGGTATCATCATGAATCGGCGTAATGAAACGTTTAGTGCTCGCGAATATGGCCAGATGTTAATGTGCTTGGGTAAAGCTAGAGGAAACGCGTCGTTGGCATTAAGGCTCTATGTTCAAAGTCACCCAAATGAACGACATCCAGCTAATAGTCGTACTATCACACGGGCATATCAACGTGTTTTAGAAAATTTACCTATTGTGCCGCGGCAGGAAGGTGCTGGAAGGACAATCAGTGCTCGTTCTGAGCAGGCGATTTTAGATGTTGTCCGTCGAAATCCGCGTTTGGGAACCCGTACTGCTGCAAAACTTGTAAGGCGTAATAACGGACCCCGGGTTTCACATTGGGCTGTGCACAAAGTCCTTCGAAAGGACAAGCAACGTCCATATCGGATCCATAAAGTGCAGGCTCTGGTACCTGGCGACTCAACCCGCAGACTAGCGTACTGCAGATGGCTGATACGTCGGCAGCAGCTAAATCGCCAATTCGTTTCACGGGTGATTTGGACCGATGAATCGACGTTTACACGAAACGGTATGTGGAACCGGCGGAATGCTCACATTTGGGCACGCCACAACCCGTACGCAATGCAGCAGACGGGTCATCAGACGCGGTGGTCACTGAATGTGTGGGCTGGCGTGTATCATAACCGTATTTTGGGTCCCGTGTTTTTGCCAACTAGAATGGACGGCCGGCGTTATTGCGAATTTCTACAGCAGGATTTTGAAGCCATGATGGACACTCTGCGGGCTGAGCTAGATCAAGAGCGGGATCGTATGGAGAACGAACCCTTAGCTCAACTACCTACCATCTGGTTTCAGCACGACGGCGCCCCGCCGCATGTGGTACTCCCAGTCCGACAGCACCTGGACCGTACTTTTCCAAACCGATGGATTGGGAGATTCGGGCCACATGCATGGCCACCTCGCTCGCCTGACCTAACCCCATTGGACTTTTTCCTGTGGGGTTATATCAAAGAACGGGTGTATGTGACGGAGTGTGATACCGCGGCCGAAATGGAGCAGCGCATAAGAGACGCTTTCGCATCGTTAAACCAACAAATCAATGAGGATGTGACAATGATGCCTCGTCTCCATGCCGAAACCCTGCGTCGAGCACAACTGTGCGTGCAGCTCGGAGGCAACCACTTCGAGCCATGCTTTATACGACCCGAGAGACTTTAATTTAGGTAAGTGACTAATATTTTAATTTTTGATAGGTATTGAATTTGTGTTTAAATTTTTTGATAGGTGTGTTTGTGTGTGTATTGTATTATGTATTTATTCCAAACGTCCCGAAGTACCTATTAGTATGAATGAACAACGCGCGGACATTGCAATACGCGCGCAATATAGGGTCGCGCGCGTATCGCAATGTTCGTTATACATTGCGTAGCCGAAATAAAATTGAAAATTGAAAAACGTTCACCTATCATTTCCGGGAAAATATTTCACTATCAAAATGTTAACAATACCAGTCTGAATTCATACTTTTCGTTTTTGCCAACCTGTCAATTACACGGTGTATATATATATATCTTCTTTCCAACATATTTACAGAAGAAGAGTTTTTATGTTGCGCAATAACAGACAGAGAAATGATTGGTGAACTTCCAGAGCAAGATGTTTCTTCAATTGCTTTACCCTCAGTAACTGCAGCACTACCTTCAGATGTGACCACGATCGAGTTACCTACATCGTCTACTTTACAACGTCAGTCAGAGTCTTCAACATCAGCGTCAGTATGTGCGCATTTAACGTTACACGTTGTATAATATGTGATAGGTACCTACTTAATTCCTCACTACCTGTATGTCAAAGATACTCAAAGTATGTAGCCCGTGTTCTCATTTACTACGTATTATTATGTGCCAAATTTTTTTGATTAAATTTCTTTATTTAATTATAATTTGTTATTTTTATTTTGCCTAGTTTTAAACCCGGGTAAAGTCTCCCTTCTTGTGGGTCAAGTCTCCCACCCAGGCGGGAGATATTAGCCAAATCTCACTTCGGTAGAAATCGTTAATTACTCATAAAGTATTAATGATATATAAAACTTTCTTAATAAAAAATAAAGCTTAGGGTACAATTTGTAGAAAATATTTTTTGTAAAAATATAAAACGATTTATGAGCATTTTATTCGAAGGTGGGTAAACTCTCCCGGACTCCCCCTATACCAGTAAGTCAGCGGTAGATACTTCGGTCGGCGTACTGCGCGGTCGCCCGTATGGTGGGGTGGCACTGAAGTGGAGAAAGGATGTGTTTTCTTCCGTTGCGGTGCTGCCGTGTAGTAGTGTGCGGCTAGCAGCTATTAAGGTATGTGTGGGTGAACGTAGTGTTTTCGGTGTACATGCCAACAGATAGTGCGGATAATCTGTTAGAATTCACGGAAGTATTACGTGAAATAAATACAGTGATTGAGTGCTGGATGGTTTGCTTGATTGTCACCTTAGTAAGCATATTCATCTGCATGATGCCCAGTTCGGATTTAGAGCTGAGCTTTCGACAGAAGCTGCAATACTGCGACTCAAGCATACTACCCAGTACTACGTGACAAGAAAGACGCCTATTTTTGGCTGTTTTTTGGACCTGTTGAAGGCATTTGACCTTGTGGCTTATTATGTGCTGTGGGATAAGCTCCGGGAAGAAACCAGCACTCCCAGGGACACGATCAACATACTGAGATATTGGTACGACAACCAATCCAACAATGTTAAGTGGGCGGGCTCATGTTCCACAGAGTACAGGTTGGAGTGCGGAGTGAGGCAGGGAGGCCTGACGTCACCACGGCTCTTCAACCTGTACGTTAATGGACTGATAGATGAGCTCAGTAGGGCTGGTGTCAGCTGTTCAATAGACGGGAATTGTATGTATAACATTAGTTACGCCGACGATATGGCACTGCTGAGCCCATCTGTTAAAGCCCTCAACATGCTCATAGGCATATGCGAGAGGTACGCAGTGTCACACGGCCTCAACCGGTTAGTCTTGGAGGAATTCCGGTAAGTAGAGTCACCAAATTCAAATACCTGGGGTATTGGGTCACTGAGGACCTCTCGGATGACTTGGATATTGAGAGGGAACGCAGGGCATTGGCAGTGAGATGTAATATGCTGGCGCGCAGGTTTGCGAGGTGCACAAATAATGTTAAAATTACTCTGTTTAAGGCGTACTGCCAGACAATGTACACCTGCAGCCTGTGGGTCCGCTATACGCAGAAGGCTTTCAATGCCCTGCGGGTCCTCTACAATAATGGGTTTAGGATGCTGATGGGGTTGCCGCGATACTGTAGTGCGTCGGGGATGTTTGCGGGGTGTGCGTTCGCGCAGCGGAATGTTGTTGAATTTAAAGATTTTAATTATGCAGATATTTAGTGTATGACGTCGTATAATTGTGTATGGTAAAAAACAAATTGTGCACGCAGCCATTGTGGAGAAATTCACCAAACACTGATTCCGCTGGGCGAACGTTGTCCTGGCGAAACTTTTTTTAATCCATAGACTTTAGAAGAAAAGAGATGTGTCCAAAAATTTGTGTGTATTTGTGTGTAATTGTGTATGTATGAATAAAATTAGTGCATGCATAAACTTCGGAGAAATTCAAGTTTCCGCTACGCGAACGTTTGGCCATTAGCTAGTTTTCATATAAAGCGCTTACATAGAGAGCTGTAGATTTTTACATACGTTGTTTTGAATTTGTTTATATTTGTTTAAATAACAGATTTAGAAAAAATCGTAGGGCTTAAAAGATAAAAATATAAACGTAAAATACGCTTATTAGGTCTTAGTATGCACTTTGGGGTCTAGATTTCACGTTTATACAAACCTTGTAAGTGTCTGCAACATGTTGCCAAGTATCAATGATGTTCCGTTAGTAATTAAAGAGTTATAGGACAATTTACCATGAATAGATCACTGTTTACAAAGCAGTCAAATATCACGACGTTCTAAAGGAATTGCATGGTAAAATGTATGCTAATAATTAGTGTATTCATTCAACTATTCACATGCAAAATTTCATGTCATTAAATTCAGTAATTAAAGAATGTGGAATGTGGAATCAAAATTAAGTGAAGGTGACATCAGGGGTGCGGCTAGGATACTATTCAGCAGCGATGTGGTGGCGCCTTACTCTCCAGAAACACTAACAGCTCTAGAGAGTAAACACCCAGCGCCTGCGGTTAGTCTCACCTTTCCCGACCCCCCTGACTCTTCCGATCTAAATTCCACCTTCCTAAATATTTCGGCCCCCCAGCTAATTGCAGCCGTGAGCTCTTTCCGAAGTGGTTCCGCCGGCGGCCTCGACGGCCTGACTCCACAACATCTCAAGGATTTACTGAGTTCAGGTGCCGGGGAAGCCGGTGAGTCGCTTTCGAAGGAGCTTGCGGCCCTTATTAACCTCATGCTCACTGGCGGTGTGAACGAGGCCGTCGTCGATGTCTTGTACGGGGCCAACCTATGTGCCCTGCGCAAGAAGGTAGGCGGCATTCGTCCCATCGCCGTTGGTTGCACATACAGGCATACGGCAGCCAAAATATGCTGTAAACTGTATAGCGAATCGCTTACAGCTAAGTTTCAGCCCCTACAGCTTGGGTTTGGCTCGAAAGGGGGCTGTGAGGCTGCCGTTCATGCCCTTTCCACCTTCTTATACTCGAACAAAGGTGAGGTCATCCTCAAGGTTGACGTGAAGAATGCCTTTAATTCTGTAAACAGGGACACTTTGTTGGCTGAAGTCAAAAAGGAACTACCCGAAATTTATGGTTTCTTGTGGCAATGTTATAGACACCCATCCAAATTATTATATAAGGACAATGTTTTGGAATCTTCAGTAGGTGACCCTCTCGGGCCTGTCATTTTTAGCTTGGCTATTCATCCAATTATCCAGAAACTACATTCAAAATTCAACATGTGGTATTTAGATGATGGAACGCTAGGAGGTGATGTAGACACCGTTTTAAAAGACATACAATTTCTCAAACAGGAATTTAAATCTATTGGCTTGGACCTCAACCCCTCAAAATGTGAAATTTACCTTTCTGACATTACCGACAGACAGTTGACCCTAGAGAAATTTAATGCAATAGCCCCACAAATCAAAATTTTAGAAAAAACTTCACTGCACCTCCTAGGTTCCCCAATTTTGGAAGATAGTTTTTCCCTTTTCATCGAAGAAAAAATCAAAAAGTTTAACGAAATTTCGGACAGACTCGTCAAAATTAATTTACATTCGGCATTCACCCTGATTAGATACTGTTGTTTTGGCCCAAATTTTATGTACTTTCTACGCTCTGCCCCTTTATGGAAGCAGCCACACCTCTTGGACAAAATTGACCAAATTATTCGCAGCACACTAACATCCTTGCTAAATTTGGCCTTGGACGACCGAGCATGGCTGCAAGCCACACTACCCATCCGTTATGGTGGCCTCGGCGTCCGCAAAATTACCAGTATTAGCTTACCGGCGTTCCTGTCCTCTGTCCACAGCACCGAAAAGTTGACCGGGAAGATTTTAGCCCCCTCCCTGGTTAACTCTGAAGTGCCGTGCTTGGCTGACGCAGTGAACGCTTGGAAAATGGCTTGCCCGGATACAGATCGGCCCGTGAACCCATGTTCCCAGAGGAAGTGGGATGAGCCGCTCTGCAGGTTGGTACGGAATAATCTTATTAATACGTCCACCAATGCTGCCGAGCGTGCCCGCCTACTGGCTGTGGGTGAGTGGGAGTCGGGTCTCTGGCTTCAGGCGCTACCGTCACCCAACATAGGCACTTTGCTGGGTGACACCACCTGCCGGCTCGCTACTTGTCTACGTCTGGGCGCCCCTTGCGTAGGTCCGCATCGCTGCCAATGCGGTGAAGGTGTCGACTGCCTCGGACACCATGGCTTATCCTGCAGTAAAAGCGCAGGCCGGATAGCACGGCACGCCAGCATCAATGATATCATCCGTCGTGCTCTTGTCACCGCCGGGGTGCCAGCTGTTTTAGAACCCAATGGTTTGGCGCGCGACGATGGGAGGAGACCAGACGGAATGACCATAATGCCTTGGAAGGTAGGTAGGCCTTTGGTGTGGGATGCAACGTGTGTCGACACCCTTGCGCCATCCCATCTTTCAAGCACGGTGGGCTGTGCTGGTGCGGCTGCTGCAGGTGCGGAAAACCTCAAACGGCGCAAATACTCCAACCTATTTTATATTGGAATTAATATTGCTTGAGCTCCACGAACAAAACCCCAAAAACCACGGAGAATACACGATGTCCTCGAATTACCAATCGAAGAACCACAAGCGCATATTGTTTATAGTTAGCTCGAAGGACCACAAGCGCATATTGTTTACAGTTAGCTCGAAGGACCACAAGCGCATGTATAATAAAAACTCATTCGCGGTAAATATGTTGAAGATATTAGTTTTATGAATTAACAAAAGTAGAAAAATGCACTTGCCGGTTGGAAGAAGTACAGACGCCAGCACATCAAGCTACTACAATCTGTGAGATTTCTTTAATAGATTTTCAACTTTATCGCTAAAGCATAAGGTTCAAAGTTGATTGGGAAATTCTGACAGTTTCGGGTAGCTTGATGTGCTGGCGTCTGTACATGAATACAGAGAGAGTGTTGCTAGACATCAAAAATGTTAAGCTTGATCATAATTTTGCAATGACTTTGTAATCGATTACAATTAGTCTTACTAAACTGACAAATTATTGCAGATTATTAATTGATATAAAATTAAGTTTTAATGTTTATGTTGAATTTACTTTAACAGGAGTGTAAGTGAGAGTGTAATTGTGAGTGTAAGAAAAAAAAAATAAATGAAAAAGTGTTTATTCCCAATAATACTTTACAGTACATATTTCTTACCTCTGCCAAACTGCAGGGAGTGGGAGTGTGAATGGGAGTGTGAGTGGTAGTGTAATTGGGAGTACGAGTGGGAGTAGGAGTGGGAGCGTAAGTGAGAGTGTGAGTGTAAGTATGAGTGTAAGTGGGAGTGCGAGTGGGAGTGGGAGTGGGAGTTGGAGTGTGAATGGAAGTGTAAGTGTGAGTCTGAGTGGGAGTGAGAGTGCAAGTGAGAGTGTAAGTGTAAGTGTGAGTGGGAGTTGGTGTATGAATGGGGGTGTAAGTGTGAGTTAGTGATGAGCAAAATTGGTCTTGGTCTTGCAGTCTTGCTTTTTTGCAAGTCCAAGACCAAGATCAAGACTATATCACTGTTCTCACCGAGACATGGCTAACACCGGCCATCTCAAATAGCGAATTTATTGACCAACGTTATGTTGTGTTTAGATGCGATCGTGATCGTGTAGTTACAAACAAAAAAGATGGTGGTGGTGCTCTTATAGCAGTCTCTCGGGAATAGAAGCCTTCCTGTCTGTCATTGTCTCCTCCCTTAATTTTACCTGAGCATATAATAATTAAAATTCCTGCTTGTAATGATACCTATAATTTAATATGCGCTACATACATACCACCGAACACTACGGACGAACTATACATTACTTTTTTTAATTCCCTTTTGTTGTTGTTTGGTGATGATCGTGTAGAGAAAGCTATTTTAATAGGTGATTTCAACATGCCACAACTACGCTGGGTCACAAAATCATCATTTATGGTATGCGATATGCTATACTAATAATACTTCTAATGTAAGTCGTCAACTGTAAAACTTTTGTTCACAACTCAATATGAGACAGTATAATCATTCGACCAATTGTAACGATCGTATCTTAGATTTGTTTTTCAGTAATAGTCATTCGGTAACGTTCGTTTCTGATTATCCCCTCTTGCCGATTGATAATTATCATCCTGCCTTTTATACTCATAATATACCATTTGCAAGTACAGCGCGTAATTCGAAAAATAAAGTTCCTAATAAACTTAATTATTATAAAGCTAACTATTGCGGAATTAATGAAGATATTGATAGCGTTGATTGGAATGGTTTACTGGAGAGTTTGACGCCTGAGGAGGCAGCCTCTTCGTTCTATGTGAAGCTTTACGAGATTATTGGATCGCATACTCCCACATGTAAACAGAGGAATTTTAAATTTCCCATCTGGTTTACAAAATCACTTATCCGTTTATTTAAAAATAAAGTGGGAGAAACGCGGAAATATAATTATGTGATTATGAAAAATGTTCCCTTCATAGAGCAAGTTTTAAAAGAGAGGCTCATAAATGTTATAAAATATACATGGAGTCAGTTGAGGACAACATTAACACCAATATCAAGCCTTTCTGGACATACGTCTCCAACCGTAAAACCACAAATAAAATTCCTGACACAATACATTACAAACAAAATTTCGCCAGTGATCTTACTACAGCATGTAATTTATTCTCTAGTTTCTTTCACTCGGTGTAAGAACCCTCCACATTTGATCTTGATTCACGGGAACCTCCGTCTACTATTGAAGCTTGTCATATTAATTTATTGAAATTGCACTTTTCCTTAGAAAGTATTTGTAAGGAACTAAAGATGCTGGATTCTACCAAAGGTCCTGGCCCGGATGGTATACCTGTGATATTTTTAAAAAATACCCATAGAACATTATGCTATCCCTTATTTATAATATTTAACAAATGTATATCATGTGGAGTCTTTCCGGACGTGTGGAAACGCGCAAATATTGTACCAGTACACATAAGTGTTTCTAAAAATGACGTGGAGATGTATCGTCCAATCTCAATATTATCAGCATTCTCTAAGCTCTTTGAAAGGCTTGTTCATGTTGAGATTTACCCGTTTCTTCATCGTGTTCTTATAAAGGAGCAACATGGTTTTGTCAAAGATAATTAAATCTTGTATAAGCAATCTCTTAATATTTACATCACAACTTTTAGAAAATATGAACAATAGGCAACAGGCGGACGCAGTATACACTGATTTTCAGAAGGCATTTGACAAAGTTGATCATAAACTGTTACTCAATAAAATCGCATTCAATGGTATCAGAGGGGACCTATTACGTTGGTTTGTTTCTTTTTATTTATTTTATTTTATTTTGGCAACAAACAGTCATGTACTTACAAACAAAATTATTTATGAGAGAATTGGTTCCTTACAAAAGACCTATAGTGCCGACAATGTGGTATAGTTCTAAAAATATGTACAATAAACTCCTAACAAGGAAAGACGTGCAAGAAATACATATAATATATTACTTTTTGTATCAGAACTAATGTTCAATGCAACTTAATTTACAAAGTAAACTGAAGGTAGACAAAGTAAAATATAGAGTGAGTTAAAATTATGTTACGTATCTACCTTTAAGTTTCTGTTTAAGGCTATTAAAAGAAATGTTAAAAAGATCTATGTCTGTAAATTCTCTATTATAATTGTTAGTGGAACGGTATATAAATGAATTACGAGTGTATGTTTTATGCAGTCGAGGAGGAACAAAGAGTGGTGTCGTACGTGAGGGGCGTACGGGTAGGCGAGCGTGTGCTTTCAATGATATTTTACCAAGTAGTGATGGTGAATCAGTAAATGAGTTTAAAATTTTGAACAGTTGAATGATGTCGAACATATTACGTCTGTTACGTAGACTTATCAGTTTATGCCTACGCATTGCGTCTTCATACGCAGCGTCGTAAGTATTATTGCGGTAGTTAAGTGATTTTAAAAACTTTTTTTGGATCCTTTCTATCCTATTTACATGTATATTAAAACATGGGCTCCATACAGTACTACAAAAGTCTAGAATAGAGCGCACAAATGAAAAATAAAGAATTTTTAAAGTGATAACTTTTTTAAACGGTTTACTAATTCTTAGTATAAAGCCAAGGCTGCGAAATGCAGAGCTAACTATGTGGTCTATATGATGGGTGAATGTTAATTTGGAGTCCATAATGATCCCCAGGTCTCTGATGGTGGAAACTCTTTTAAGAGTTAAGCCATTTATGGCGTAGTTGAAATTTAATGGGTGAGTTTTACGCGTATATGACATAATGAAACATTTATCTATGTTGAGAAAAAGTTGATTTTTTGTACAGTAATTATGCAAATTTATTAAATCACTTTGTAATTTAGAGCAATCTCTAACGGACTCAACCACTCGGAATATTTTAGTGTCATCAGCGTAAAGTAAGTGATTACTGTGGTCAAATATGGTTCCTATGTCATTAATGTAGAGGGTAAAGAGCAAGGGTCCCAAATGGGAACCTTGGGGGACTCCGGTGGGAACAGGGAGGAATTGGGATGAGTAACCTTTAACACAAACCGCCTGACTTCGATTTTTTATATAGGACTGGATCCATCGCAGTAAGTTGCCGTGAACACCGGCCCTCGCTAGTTTCTCAATAAGCATATCATGATTAATTTTGTCGAACGCTTTCGAAAAGTCGGTGTACACGACATCTACCTGTAGATTCTTATCCATAGCGTTCACGAGAAATTCCGAGAAATTTAGCATGTTACTATCTACGCTACGATGTTTAAAGAAACCGTGCTGTTGCTGAGAAATATGATTACGAATAGCGAATGAAATTTGAGATGTTACTATTTTTTCTAATATTTTTCCGAGAACACACAATTTAGAGATCGGTCTGTATTCAGTCACAATGTCTTTTCTATTGTTTTTGGGAATAGGGGTTATAATTGATGTTTTCCATTTACTAGGAAACACTCCTTCTTATATAACTAATAGGACCCAGAAGGTAGTAATAGATGGCTTCGAGTCTAGCTGTATCCAAGTCACATCGGGAGTCCCACAAGGTTCAATTCTAGGACCTCTATTGTTTATTCTATTTATTAATGACATTAAATATTGTTTCCAGAATTCAAAATTTCTCTTATACGCGGGCGATTTAAAAGTTTATAAAAAAAATGCAAATGAACAAGACTGTTTTGATTTTCAACAAGATCTTGATCGTTTCTCTGACTATTGTTCTTTTAACAAACTATACCTTAGCCTGCCTAAATATATAATACATAGTATAACATTTACTAAAAAGAAAAATGTAATTAATTTCAATTATCGACTTGCTAATAGTATAATCAATAAAATTACTTGTATTCGTGATCTTGGTGTACAGTTGGACTCGAAACTTCATCTAGATAGTCATGTTGACCGTATAGTTAATAAGACATACCAGATGTATGGCTTTGTGATGAGAGCATCTACTAAGTTCCATCGACCCTCCACTTTCTTGCACTTGTACAAGTCCATAGTTAGATCACAATAATTAGAATACGCAGTAACTATCTGGAATCCCTATTATGCAAAGTATTGTGAAATTATAGAATTAGTTCAACGTAAGTACCTTCGAGCCATGGAGTATAGATTTTTTCAACAAAAAATATCTTATCAGTCCATGCTCAAAAAATATGGCCTCCTTACATTACAGAAAAGGCGCACGCTCCTTGGGACAATGACTCTATACAGTGTATGCCGAAACAAATTTGATTGCCCTGACTTGGTGAACAGTTTGTGTTACCTGGTTCCTCTAACAGTGCAGGGGCGGCAGGTGCGCACCAGGCAGCTAGTCGCTACTAGTTCTTGCAAATCTAATGCTGGTGTGCGCTGACCACTCCGCCGTTTAGTCAACACATACAATAAGTTATTTTGTGCAATTGATATATTATTTGTAAGCAGATATACTATATAATAAATAAATAAATAAATATACCTTTAGAAGTGGCATAATCAAAATTTTGAAGGATCAACAGTAGCTTCTAATGTTTTTACATATCCTGGCTACACTATATATTAACGTTTGCTAATCAGTTTGTCTTAGTGTAAGTAGTAATCTGTGGAAAATGTAGTGGGTAGGTATATAATAGGTCTTTACCTATGAAATTGCCGTTTTGTATGAAAAAATTGAAACGAATTTTTTTCATGTATTTTTTATTTGTATTAATCGAAGTAATCACCCATGCAATCAATGCATCTTTGCCATCGCAGTGGCAGTTTATTGATGCCCTTCTTAAAGAAATCAGCTGGACGGGAGGCAACAAATTCTTCAAAGGCATTTTGTACTGCCTCTCTGGTTTTGAATTTTTTTCCCGCCAAGAAGTTATCCAAATTCTGGAAAAAGTAGTAGTCTGTAGGCGCAAGGTCTGGTGAGTAGGGCGGATGACGGAGAGCTTCCAACCCCAGTTCTTGCAACTTGGAGACCGTCTGCTGTGCAGTATGAGGTCGCGCGTTGTCGTGCAGGAGCAGCGGAGACGAGCGATTGACCAATGCTGGTTGGAGATGTGTCAGCTTCTCCATCATTGTGTTCAGTTCTTCACAGTACACATCTGCAGTAATGCTCACCCCGTTTGGTAAGAAGCTGTGATGAATCACACCGGCGCTAGACCACCAAACAACGACCATCACTTTTCTAGGGGTAAGTTTTCATTTAGGGCGTTGTTTAGGTGCTGAACCAGGATCCAACCAACTTGCTGAGCGCTTGCGGTTATCAAACAGAATCCATTTTTCATCGCAGGTAACAATGCGGTTCAAAATTCCTTCATTTGTGTGTCTCTTGAGCAGTGCAAGGCACGTCTCGACGCGTACTTCGCGCTGGCGATCATTGAGTTCGTGGGGCACCCATTTGTCAAGCTTTTTTGCCTTGCCAATTTGACGCAAATGAACCAATATTGTTTTGACGCTAACGTCGAAAGCTGCTGCTAATTCAGCCGTAGATTGTGTATCATCAGCTTCCACAATCGCCTTTAATTCGTCACTGTCGACCAGTCTTCGGACGACCGCGAGCTTCATTTTTCAGGTCGAAATCTAGTACCTACATTTGTTATGTCCATTAAAATATACAATAAGTTACCGGAATACATCAAAAATATAAATAAAAATAATATCTTTATCAATAAATTAAAACAATTTCTGATAATCAAAAGCTACTATACTATTGATGAATATTTTTTTAGCGATAAATTTTAACAACAATAAGTACACAATTAATAATAACATTCTACAAAACACGAAAATACGATTTTATTGTAAACATTTAGCTCATTTTAATTTACATAAAATTAAATACTTAATAAAATTTTAATGATACTATTTTAATTTAATATTTATTTATTTTGTCTTAACAATAAGCGCCTTCATCCTCTCTCCTATCACTACATAGTATAAAACAAAGTCGCTTCCGTCTGTCTGTCCCTATATATGCTTAGATCTTTAAAACTCCGCACAACGGATTTTAATGCGGTTTTTTTAAATAGATAGAGTGATTCAAGAGGAAGGTTTATATGTATAATACATGCATAATATAGTAGAGAAACACTGATAATTTTAGAGGTTTCTAATGTGATGTCGTAAATAAACACATTTTTTGCGTTTACATTGCAAACGCTGGCTGAATCCTACGAGATAGATCAAAATAATGTACTACAGTTAGGGAATGCAATCCGGACTATCCGTAATCCGAAAAATCCGGATATCCGCACATTTTCACTAGACCTCCAAATCCGAATTAGAAAATCGAATTCGGATTTTTTGAATAATAAGAAATTGTAACAATAAAATCGAAATGAGTAAGTTCGCTGTTCGCGCTTCGCGTCTTGCGAGTGTAAGAGAAGGTGGTGTCGAGTTTATCGTACATACGTCCCTTTTGAGTGGTGAAGATCGAGAGTGTGTCGACAAGGGTGGCGTACCTTATTTATTTATTTACCTTATGCTCAGAATGTCCGCAAGGTATTCGCTAAGGTCGTACAGGTTTACGCCCCGACCTCGTCACGTCCCAACGATGAGGTGGAGACCATGTATGAGGATATTTCCAGAGCCATGCATTGCTCTAAAACTCACTTCAACGGTGAAGAAACGACCACGGGGTCGTTTAAGTCCCCCATAACTTAAACGCGAAACTAGGCAAACGAAACGATGATGAGTTGCGAGTGTGGCAATTTGGAGTTGGACGTCGGAACCACCGGGGCCAACTACTGGCTACTTTTGTGGAGAAGGAACGTTTCTTTATGATGAATTCCTTCTTCAGAAAATGTGAGCACAGATAGTGGACCTGGCAGAGCCCGGATGGTGCAACTAAAATGAGATTGACTTCATTATGTCGATGAAGAAGGAATTATGATTATAATTATAATTATAATTACTTCATTATGACACCAGCCCGTGTTACCTATTACCTATTATGTCGATGAAGAAGCAAATGTTCAATGATGTCTCTGTGATCAACGTGGTGAAAACCGGAACTGATCACCGCATGGTAAGAGGCATATTGAACTTAAATATCAAGCTATCGACTGATGAAGTTTACGCTTCGCCCAGCACCGATCCAAGTCCGAAACCCTAAAAGCTTTCAGCTCGTGGACAAATATAACGATGGGTTCGTGCAAACGGTCCATACGGTCGGGTTTAAGGTCTTCAAGACCCGTCGTAAGAATTCAAAAAAGAGGCAATCTGATCACTTTGCAACTGGTGAAGCAGTCTTTACGTGATGCGCTCAATTACCGGCAGCTTAATAGACGGATCTCTAAGTCCTTGAAAGTCAATACAGACCGTATTGCTGACGCGATAGAGCGAAATAAAGGCTCCAAGGTATGTGCTAGAGATCTGTCTATTGGTCAGAGCCGGCTTATGAAACTGTAAACCGATGATGGCAGGATCGCATCCGCCAAACCTGAGCTGTTGAGAGAGAGCGAGAGGTTCTATGGACAGTTATACACGTCAACAAGTAACTCCGTTACGAATCTGGCAAACGACTCAAGAGCTATATTGACCCGCCACTGTACTGAATACATCCCGGAGGTCAGACTATACGAGATTAGGATGGCTCAGAAGCAGCTCAAAAACAACAAGGCACCGAGTGATGACGGAATTACCGCCGAACTCCCGAAGGCCTGCGGAAAATCGGTTCTTCAGGCCCTTCAGAAGCTGTTTGGTTCCGTCATACTCGAGGGTAAAATAGCACAGGCATGGAACAGAGGTGCGGTGATACTTTTCTTTAAGAAGGGTGACAATGCCATTCTTAAGAATTATAGGCCCATCTCACTTCCGAGCCATGTCTACAAGCTGTTTTCAAGAGTCGTCACGAACCGTCTCGCGCGCAGGTTTGACGACTTCCAGCCTCCCGAACAAGCCGTATTCCGTGAAGGCTTTAGCACGATAGACCACATACATACGCTGCGACAGGTTATACAGAAGACCGAAGAGTATAACCTGCCTCTCTGCTTAGCGTTTGTGATTTGTTTATTTTCATGAGAAATCCGTAAAATCCGGATAATCCGGATTGGACCAAAACTCCGTTCTTAAAAATCCGGATTTTAAAACTGAATGGATTTGCATTCCCTAACTACAGTATTGTACACCTTAAAAAGGTCTACAAAAAATCTACAATGGTATATGTCTATCTCTTAGGGATAACCCACAATAACGATTTTTTATCCTATACTTTTTACGAGAAATAATGGCTCTAAAATTATCAGTGTTTCTCTACTATATTATGCATGTATTATTCATATAAACCTTCCTCTTGAATCACTCTTATCTATAAAAAAAACCGCATCAAAATCCGTAGCGCAGTTTTCAAGATCTAAGCATACATAGAGAGAGACAGACAGCGGGAAGTGACTTTGTTTAATACTATGTAGTGATCAGCATTGCACCCGTGCAAAGCCGGGGCGGGTCGCTAGTTAAATATAAACTTTGCTGTGCCCGACAGGGTCCATAATTGTTTCGATGTTAAACATTCAACCATTATGTACACATTATGGAATGCAATAAAGTATTGAGTATTGAGTATTAAATTTCCAGAACGGAAGCGAGCAAACCAATAACAGGTGGTGCGTTGGTTTGTAGTGTTAGCTCCGTAAACGTCGTTGATGTTGCGTGCCGCTTGTGCCGCGTTGCTGCCACGACGGTACTCATATTCCATAATTACTCGAATTTTTAACGTATCCATGATGACGAAAAAGATTGAAATGCGATGAAAATGTAACACTAATCAATAAACAAATGACTACTTTTGGAAACAAAATTCCATGTTTTTAAAATAAAATTAATTTGAAATTAGAATTCTTACCCAAAAAAAATTATTTTGATTTGAAATGGCCAGCAGGCTAATTGCGTAACACACTATTAGTAGCAATGGGTTTCATTTTGACAGTTCAACAACATTCATTGCGTTATTTTCGTTGTTGAGCAGACACATTTTTCGAACATATGGAGCAATGGATTAGCAATATGCTTCAAAATGACTCGAATTGAGAGTAATAGTCTGTTACGCAATTAGGGTGCTGTACTGCAGAACGGCAATTTCATAGGTAAAGACTTAATATACAAGGTGTAACTTAAATAACGCACAACCTTTTAAGGGGTCATTGTACTCATCATTATGAACAACTTTTACTATGGGACCAAACCTGAAATCGCGAAAAAAAAAATCAGCTGTTCCCTACATTTATGTTCGCATAACTCGTCAAAATGTAGGGAACAGCTGATTTTTTTGGTTTGGTCTCATAGTAAAAGTTGTTCATAATGATGAGTACAATGACCCCTTAAGAGGTTGTGCGTTATTTAAGTTACACCTTGTATAAGATACTTTGTATATTTTTAGTATACTACTGTTTGTTTTCTCTATAAAAATAAATAAAATAAAACGTATTAACACGTGTCTTTCACTACTTGTCCGGCAACAAAAAAAAAGGACTTTTTGTGGAAAATTGTGACGGTGGAGATGAGGAGTATATTTTTTACGAGAATCCTAAACGTAAAAAGTTGTGGGTAGGTCCCGGGCAACCCTCTACATCGACGCCGAAACCGAACAGCAACTTAGAGAAAGTTCCTCTGTGTATCTGGTGGGACATGAAGAGTGTGCTTTATTATGAACTTTTGGAAACTAGTCAGACGGTGACAACGGTACGCTACAGTCGACAACTGAATAAAATCAACGAAGAACTGAATCAGAAAAAACCATTTACTGGGCAAGGAAGCCGGCAAGTCATACTGCTGCATGACAACGCTCGACCTCGCGTTGCTCGTGCGACAAAAGCAACGTGAGGTCGAGCGATAACCCTCTTGGATTTGGGATGGGAAGTTCTCCCACACGCGTTATATTCACCAGACTTCAGATCATATCATTTGTTCATTCCCCAGGATCGGCGAGCCTCACCCAGCTTGGAGTAAAATGTTCATTATTATTAAGATACTAACAATACTAACCTCATACCTAAGCATCATTGTTACTAATAACAAAATACTAAAAAAACTATGGACTGTAGTCTGAAATAAAGTTTTATTATTATTATTATGAATGCAGCACGGCTTAGTGTATAAACAGTTCGGATAAACTATGGACTGTAGTCTGAAATAAAGTTTTATTATTATTATTATGAATGCAGCACGGCTTAGTGTATAAACAGTTCGGATAAACAGTTCAGAACGCTGGATGATGTGCGTAAATTCGTCGATGACTTTATCGCCTCAAAGCCTGCAAGTTGGTTTCGCGACGGCATCCGCATGCTGCCCGATAGATGGCGCAAGGTCATAGAACACGATGGACAATATTTCTCAGATTAAGTTCGTGGTTCACTATTTTTTTATAATTAAAAAAATTACTTCAAAATCTGTAAAAATTAAGTCATACATCTAATAGACTGATGTGCGTTGTGTGTGCGCGGAAACGGACACATAATGAGCTAGCACTAGCACTGAGTGTAGAAGGACAACAACACACGAGGCTGAGAGAGATGTGACATCTCAGTCTCAGCGACAGATTCGCATAGAGAGATGAAAACCATGTCACACTAATGGAAGCTCTCACATAATAATAAGTAAAATAATGGTTCCTGTCTCTGGAGCCCTAACCACCGGTAGCTTTGACCCTGCTCCCGATACCGGCGGATCACATTTTTTTTAAGTATTTTCATAAGAATATTCAAAAATGTATTGAATAGGTAAGAAAATGATTAAACGGAAGAAACAAAAAACAAACAGACAAAGTTGTTCAACACAGCGGCTTATTGTTCTAGAACAGATTGCCATGGAAAAAAGAAAATAACAAAAAAATGCAACAGGAGCCAAAATGTGAGTTGAAAAAAACTTTTACCAAACTATGACAAAAATGCCAACTATAAAGGTGTAAACAAGACATCGATATAGATTTTTTTCCGTTCTAGTATAGCCGAAGTCACACGTCATTACTAAGCCATGTAATTAAAACATAAATCGTACATGTATGACTCCGGCTACGAGAAAACCTAATCTATTATCTAAAGTCTTTCACAAATAATTTGTTGTGAATTACTTTCTTTTGAGAAAGTAATTCACAACAAATTATTTAAAAAAATCATCTGCAAACTGGATTACGTAAAAATAAAACCATAAACACAACAGCTTTCTGGAGGTTGTTATAAATCCTCCAGAAAGTAATGGTTAATATTGATAACAAAACTCCAGTCTATGTACTCTACATGGATCTTATCAAAGCATTTGATTGCGTTAATCGTAAAATACTTATGCAGAAGTTAGCCATGTATGGAGTTCGTAGTAATGTTCTTAAACTTATTGAATTATATCTTAGGAATAGTAAGTAGTTTACCCAAATCAGTCTAATATGCCCACAAATATCAATGAACATAGGAGTGAGTATAGGAGAAAATAGGATAAATGTTAACATAGAAGTCCCACAAGGAAAATTGGGACCATTGTTATTTATTATCTCCATCAATGATTGACTAAAAATTATAAAACAATCAACATTTCTTTTTGCTGATGGTAATAATAATAATAATAATAATCTTTATTGTTCAAGAAAAATACATATTTTATCGGATAAATCACTGGTCTCCACACTAGGATTCCCTGTGTCGTGGAGGCCAGTCTCTTTCATCAGTGTTCAAAGTTACAGTGTTTTATTGTAAAAAGGACGTTAAGCTAAACAAAACAAAAATAATAAGGGGATGCATGGCGTCTTGCAGTGTGAGTTAAGTGGCGTTGGTGCGTGTATAAGTACACGCACCAACGCCACTGGTGGCCACTGGTGGTGGTGGTGGTGTGTTGGTGTGTGGTTGTACAATTGTATTTAACGGTAAAGACAGAGTAACACTTGAAAAAGATTACTGACGCCATTGAAAAAAACTATAGAATGGGCATTTAACAATTTAAAATTAAATTTCTATAAAACTAGTATAATTATATTTCGCAGAATTGCACAGTTTTGTGACATTAACATTAAATACTTAGATAAAAAAGTTACTCGTGTAAACACTAAGTACAATATTTTAGGGTCTAAATATTGACTGCATTTTAAATTGGAAAACACACATTGAAAATGTATGCTTAAAATTAAACCCACAATCGTATGCTGTTTAACATGGCAGAAATGTCGACTGTATGGCTGCATACCATGGTTATGTTGGATCCATAATAAGGTATGGAATAGTGTTCTAGGGACATTCTTTACTTAAGGACGATGCTTTCAAGGCTCAGTTCTAATATACAGGCCTAGGTTTAGTTTTGACTCCAGCTCCCCCACAAATTACCAAATTTGAATACCCTACCTCTCAACTGAATACCTTGTGAATGTAATTTGTGGAGATAATATAAACATTATTTATTATCATCACTTATATTCAAAAAAAACTAAAAAGTTTTTTGATAAATAAAGCTGACACACACACAGTACCTACAGTGTATCTGAGTACTTGCAGGATAATCTATATGATTTATGTTTTAATTATATTTTTTTACTTTATTTTTAAACTAGTTATTCTCCTTCCGAGGATACGCAACCCTCGGACCGCGAGACCGACTCATCGTACATTCATTTGATTGGACTTGGATTTCTTAATCAAAATTTTCCCACTTTAACAAATCAAACCTTTGTTTACCTTTACCTTTGAACAGGTCTGTTTCATGTG